>JAPFFP010046678.1:0-33220 GCA_026153255.1 Solanum medicagineum
AACAACTTATTCTTAGAAATTATGCAATAAATAGTATTATGAATATGACAAACCAAACAAGCAATAAAAACTACTCTTAGCATAAATAATCCCAGCATAACTTACCCCATTATAACTAATCCCATCATAACTTGTATCCACACCAAACGACCCCTCAAAGTTTGGCTTCTTCCCCGCAAAATTGTCTCATAATATACATAAATGCAATGCTCAACAAAGTGTATTAATAATACTTGCATTAGTTATTATGATAAAATAATGTGTGCATTAATTCTTTGTATTAATAATAGCTTGTTTGGTATACTTTGACATGCTACGTATAACTAATGCAAGTATTAGTTATATACTTCATTGTGTATTACTAATACCATAGATCCTCTAGGCATTAGTAATACAATGATTTTGATGCATGGATTAGCATGATTAAAGACTCAACTGCCCATAAAAAATTAAGAGTACAGAGTTAAAAATTCAAATTAAAGTTTTAAACCTTGAAAAGACAACTAACACCTCCAAGGATTCTTGTAACGATCTATTCTGTCGATAACGAAAATATCGATATTAATTATTAAAGGTACTAAAATCTTATTTGTCATAAGTTCAAGATCAACTCCTTGATATGTGAGTGCATCAGTTGTGAATTAAGGTTGTACAATGTTATTATCACAAGGTTAAGTTAAAAATGCCTTACCGATTTAGTTTCTGGTTTAAGTTTAAAGTAAGGCCAACTCCAAACGCTCATAACTCTCAGTCGATAATGAATTAGGTGTCCCACAACCTATCAAATTATAGATATATGAGTCTTATTTTTAATGCCCTTAAGTTTGCATCATTTGGAGTTCGAAGTAAAAAGTTATGTTCATCTTTACTGAACATTGTTCGGACTGAGGCTACCATGGCGATATTAGAAAGTAAAAAGTTATGCCTATTTTACTAAATATTGTCGGGCTGAGACCATCATGGCAGGATTAGGACATCGTAGTGGGATCACCATGGCAGGATACTCGTTATTAAATGCTCTTTCAGACCTAAAACATTATTTTACTTCCAAAATTCATTCAAGGTCAGACTATTCTAATACAGAGAGGATTTTGACACTTTTTCATTAATTTTCTCCTTTAAGGTAAGTCTTCCTATCAATTGAATACATATTTGATTCTTTAATCCATAGAATAACGTTAGCTTGATCGTGGTGAAGGTAGAAAGTTAACTTAGGTGGAATTTATTTGGTCCAAAGAATTAATAGATTGAAATCTCTTGAATTTGAGTGATTGTCGATAGATTATGTCATTGGGACTGCAAATTAACCTATCTATTTTAAAATATAGAGTTTTTGAGTAGATTGAAGGATAGAAATAGCGAGTATGAATCCCCAAGTAATTTTTGGAAGAGTAGTTTATTAATTACTCTTATAATTATTATTACTAGATGATTTATTCTTTGGAAATGCAAAGAGAAAAATC
The DNA here is from genome assembly GCA_026153255.1 of Solanum medicagineum. NCBI lineage: Eukaryota > Viridiplantae > Streptophyta > Magnoliopsida > Solanales > Solanaceae > Solanum > Solanum medicagineum. The sequence goes on from JAPFFP010046678.1 coordinate 1,464, forward strand.
ATCTGCGATAGCTTATTTGTTGTAGCAGTTTGGCATCTAAGTAGGCTGGATTTCTTAATTGAATAGTTCTAAATATATTTTTCATCACATGGTATCATATAAATTAATGGAGAGATCATGCCTAGGCCTTTGACCACAAAGTTTGAATGGCTAAATATGTAGTATTGTTGTTAGGATAGGAATGTATTATGTGGATGATGATTAGTTTGTGACTAGCAATGATAGTATACTCTTGATTATCTTAATGATTTTTGTTGAAATGATTGATGATTCTCGTGAAATCTATGTGTAAAGAAATTGTTGGGTCATATAATATATATGTGTATGTGTGTTCATGTTGACTGTTTCATGTGAAATATCAGAGTAATGTTGTTACACCCTATAAAATTATCAAAATACCCCTACATGAGAGATTGTGCGCACAACGCATCATCCCAAACTTTTCGACAATTAGAGGTCAGAATCACGATTAGCGTAAAAAATCAAGTAGGACAGTCGTTCTGATCAAATTTTAAATCAATCGGAATAAAAAAATGACTTTTCAAAGTGAATCGTAGAAACAGAAAAGTGAGTGATAGCTCAATGACGCGGAGGTGCTCCAAGATAGGTCAAAAAAATATTTTTTTTTAAATTTTGGACAATCTCACATAGTTATCGAAAGTTTCATAAAAAATGAACTAAAATGAACCCCAGCATGATGCGGATTAATTGGGTTCACCCTAGTTCAAATTGTGCAGTTTTAATAAAGGACATTCCAGACTTTTCTCCCATGCCTCCTAAATTTAAACCACGGCTAATTTAGATCATTTTATACCTTAAAAGGGTTTCTAAATATTCCTAAATTGCTTTTATGATAATTCATCTTAAGAAGTAGGGTTATGGAGAGAAAAGGAGGCTAGGGTTCAAGAGATTCAAGATTAAGGTTCATTGCTTGACTGTTTAATCTTTATTCTAAGTATGTAAGGCTAACGAAAGTTACACCAATGAATTTAGTTAAATCGTTATTGTTACTACTTGGCCTAGAATGCTCAATAACAAAAAGTTACACCAAGATGGTTTAAGACTTTCTGGACAACCTCACCACAACAGGATTTCTCCCATCAGGGTGGCTCACTCACGAAGAGAATTCAATTTATTCCCAACATCTTTCCAAATACTCGATGCATTGGACACTAACTATATCTAGCTTTAAATCATCAAAGTTTCATTTAATATCACCTAAATCGCTCTTCTATTGATCGCATACAACCTCACACCTGATTATATAGAATATAACAGACATTCATCACGAAGCAAGACAGGTAATACACAATCACATCACGAATATGTGATATAAGTATCATCATCACAATAGAAAATTCAGTACACCTCAACTTCCAGTTCCTCATACCAATTATTACCAGAACATGACCAATTATAGTTATGTCATTTTTTTCACAATTACATATATAATCATGATCATGCACAAATAATAATAAAAAATGATTTTCTCATGGAACTCATATTCAATAATTATATATTGAAAAGTGTCTTCCGATTTAATAATAAGTCAGAACATGACATCTGATCTAATAATGTCTTGATATGGGACACACAACTCAATAATGTGTCAAAACATGACACCCAATCCAATCATATGTCAGGATGTAACACTCGATCCAACGGTCTTAGTCACAACCATAATAACAATTATAACCACAATGAATGGATACCACTCACACAATCACATAATTGGTTCATTGTATGCGATTGAGTACACCATTTTAGCCATTTCTTTATGTTTATTCTGACTTTCTCGATTCATATACATGCAAATAATACTAACATACAGTTTACAAGCATATATATCACAAGCAAGATATAAACTGTCACTTATAATGCAATCATCATACCTAAAGCTACAAGTAAATTCACATATTTATTGTGTGATATCATAACTAAGAAGAGAGTTTACATTCACCCTATTGTTTCATAAATAGGTACTCCCAAGTAATTCACATAGAACACTCATCATAAATATATCCACATGTATGTATATTTCAATAATCAACCACTGAACCCCATTTACTATCACAAGACTTCAAGATATAAAAATAACTCAGCCATCTTTTACACATAAATCTACAAGGATCACCGACTATTTTATCATAAAGTACTGAGGAAAATAATGAATGACAAGATCATTACCACCAGTCACAAACTAATTTCAATCTGCATAGAACATTCCTGCCTTAACATTCATTACCATGAACCTAGCCATTCTTACACCATGCAGTAATACTCCGTGAAATTATCAAAATGCCCCTAGACTTCATCGTGCGCACAACCTGTCTTCCTAAGCTCTGATGGAAATTCGAGACCAGATTTGCGATCAGTGCGAAAAGCTGAGTCGGAAAATGGTCTCGGCTTGGCTTTAACGCGAAAAAATGTGAATTAATTTTTTCAAAGTGATCTTAAAACAGTGAGGTTTTTGCGCCCTATCCGCGACGTGGAGAGGATGCGGAACCACACTTTAGCTTTTTCAAAAATTTGATGGGAATAAAAAATTCACGAAAAAGTGTAATATTACACTAGTGCGCGTCATGCACTAGTGCAGGAGGAACCCGAAAATTTTCTTTTAATTTAAGAAGGGAAATTTCGTCCTTCTCGACATATTTTTATATCCCTAGGTCGATTTTAAAATGTGAATTGGTACAAAAGGGTTTAGACCCATTAGTTTTCAAGGATTTTTACTCTAAGTCTAAGAGAGAAGAAGGAGAAACAGGTGAGGGTGAGTGGTTGATGAGTTATTGCTACATTGTTCCCTTTACTTTAGCCCATTTTATATACAGTACATTCCATGTATTAACTCCCCTTTGGCGCTGCATCATGTTATGATGCAGATTCTGTAGACAGAGGACTTCAGCAACCCAATCGCTGAGGTTTAGAGCCTTGCTTCCAGACCGTGGTAAGTACTCCCCAGTATTTGGAGGATGATTATTTATTTACTTTATGTTAGTATTTCTTTTGACTGTGGTACCCATGGCCTGGCATGGTGCCTTCTTAGATGTTAGTTATAGACGCTTCGTAGACATAGATGTTGATGTTGATGTCGAGGATTCTTTTCCCTCTTTCTTTTTTTATACCGAGACTGTTGACTTCCTATTCTATTTCCTTACTATGGATTGATATTTCTAGTTAAGCCCATAGGGATGATAACATTTATTGTTATTCTACTATTTCTTCCGCTGATGAATGAATTGAACGACAGTGATGAGACTAGGTAGTCCACTTGGGGACTAGCAATAGTCTTCGAGTGCCAGCCACATCCAAGTTACCCTTTCAGGGTGTGACAAACTTGGTATCAAAGCCCAGAGTTCGAGTGTCCTAGGAAATCTATGAAGCCGTGTCTAGTAGAGTCTTGTTTATGGGTGCATTATGCACCACACTTCATAAGCATAACACTATAAGACATTACGAAGTGTTACCCTTCTTCTATGATCTGAATTCGTGTTATAGAGTTAACTTGTGAAATTGTGCTTTTAACTCGTGCGTTTTACGCTTACAAAAAATGCCGCCAAAGAGAACAGCCGCTCAGAGAGATACCACCCCACGTCGCTGAGAACACCCAACCGGAGGTTCCGTTCAGACTGAGCCAGGAGACGGTGACGCGCTGCTAGGACTGCTGAGGTCCCTCAGGCACCCCCTGCTCAGCCTCAGCCAGCTTCCACTATTGAGGCAGAATTCAGAGGAGCCATCACCATGCTAACTCAGTTGGTGGCTTCCTAGGGAAACAACCACGGTTCTCAGGCTCTGAGTTCTAGTTCATAGGAATCCTCAGCTGTAATTCGGCTCAGGGACTTCTTGAGGATGAATCCACCTGTGTATATGGGGTCAAAGGTGGAGGATGATCCACAGAACTTCATTGACGAGATGTACAAAGTCCTGAGGGCTATGCATATGACCAAGATTGAGAGAGTTAAGCTTGCGTCCTATCAGCTGAAGGGCGTGGCCAATGTGTGGTACACTCACGGGGAAGAGAGTAGAGGGGAGGATGCGGAGCCTGCAACGTAGGATGAGTTTGAAGCCGCCTTTCTTGATCACTTCTTTCCTCAAGAGTTGCGGAAGGCGAAGGCAGAAGTGTTCATGAATCTAAAGCAGAGAGGAATGACTGTGAAGGAGTATAACCTTAAGTTCATCAAACTGTCAAGGTATGCTCCAAAGATGGTGAAAGATATGAGGCAGAGGATGCGTAGATTTGTGTTTGGCCTAGCTAGACATGTACAGAAGGAGTGTAAGGCTGCTTTACTAATTCCTGGTATGGACATCTCCAGACTTATGGTGTATTCCCAGCAGACAGAGGAGGACAATCGAAGGGATAGGGAAGAACACTTGAGCAGAAAGGCGAAGTTCGCAGGGCATGAGCCTATCCCCGCAGAGACAGCATAAGGGTGACAAATCCTATTTCCAGAAGAGGTCATCACACCCACACCTTTGGCAGCAAGTGCGTCCGTACAGCCAAGTAGGTGCAACCAGAAATCTCAGAGTTACTAGAATTCTAGGACCCCGGGCGCCCAATCTCAAGCCAGTGTGACTTAGGGCTCGAGGGGAAAGCCACCTTGTGGCACTTGTGGGAAACTCCATCTAGGTAGATGTTATCTGGGTAAGGATGCTTAATTCCTATGTGGGCAGGCGGGTTACTTTCAGCAGGAGTACCTGAAGAGGAGGCGAGGTGAAGAGAACAACAGAGCTCAGTCTTTGACAGCACCTCCAGCAAGTAATTAGCAGAAGAGTACTACTACTATGGGTACAGGAGGCGGGACAAAGCGTCTTTACTATGAGGAACCGTTAGGAGTAGGAGGCTGCAACAGATGTTGTCATGGGTATGATTCGTGTCTTTACTCATGAATCCTATGCATTGATTAGTTCGGGTGCCGCTTTGTCTTTTGTAACTCTTTATGTGGCTAAGAAGTTTGGTATTCTTTCCGAGTGTTTTCTTGAGCCCTTTTCTCTCTCTACTCTTACTGGTAAGTTTATCCTAGCTAAGAGGGTTTACAGGGATTGTGTGGTGTCTATCTACCATAGAGACACTTTAGCTGATTTGATAGAGTTAGAGATGGTTGATTTTGATTTAATAATGGGCATGGATTGGCTTCATGCTTGTTATGCTTCTGTTGACTGTAGAATCCGAATTGTCAAGTTCTAATTTCCTAATAAGCCTGTCTTAGAGTGGAAAGGGAGTCATGTTGCCCTTAAGGGTAAATTTATATCCTATCTTAGAGCTAGGAAGTAGATATCCAAGGGTTGTATTTACCACCTCGTGCGAGTAAAGTCTGATGATGTTGAGTCTCCTACTCTTGAGTCAGTCCTGATAGTGAATGAGTTTTCTGAGGTATTTCCTGATGATCTTCCTATAGTCCCTCTTGGTAGGGAGATTGACTTTGGGATTGATGTTCTTCCCGAGACCAAACCTATCTTAATTCCACCCTATAGAATGTCCCCCGTAGAATTGAAAGAATTGAAAGAGCAACTGAAAGACTTGTTAGAGAAAGGGTTCATAAGGCCTAGTGTCCCTCCTTGGGGTGCTCCTTTCCTATTCGTGCGTAAGAAAAATGGGTCTTTGAGAATGTGTATAGACTACCAACAGTTGAACAAGGCTACCATAAAGAATAAGTACCCTCTTCCCAGAATAGATGACCTCTTTTACCAGTTTCAGGGTGCTACTTGTTTTTCCAAGATTGATCTCAGATCGGGTTACATTAGTTGAAGATGAGGAAGAGTGACATTCCTAAGACAGACTTTAGGACACGCTATGGCCACTTTGAGTTCTTGGTCATGTCCTTCGGGTTGACAAATGCACCTGCAGCTTTCATGGACTTGATGAACAGGGTATTTAGGTCGTATCTTGATATGTTTGTGATCGTGTTTATTGATGAGATTCTATTATATTCGAGGAATGAGGAGGAACATGCAAATCACTTTAGAGTGGTTTTGCAAACACTCAAAGATCATGAGTTGTATGCAAAATTCTCCAAGTGTGAGTTTTGGCTCAAGTTAGTGGCTTTCTTGGGTCATGTTGTTTCAGGAATGGTATTTAGGTGGATACACAGAAGATTGAGGTAGTTAAGAACTGGCCAAGACTCACTTCTCCTACAGAAATAAGAAGTTTCTTGGGTTTAGCCAGGTACTACCGCAGATTTGTGGAGGGCTTCTCTTCTTTGTCAGCCCCTTTGACAAAGCTGACTTAGAGGAAGGCCAAGTTTCAATGGTCTGAGGCATGTGAGAAAAGTTTCCAAAAGTTGAAGACTAGATTGACTACAACATCTGTGTTGACCTTGCCGAATGGGACGGGTGATTTCGTGATATATTGTGATGCATCTAGAGTTGGATTGGGTTGTGTACTTATACAGAGAGGGAAGGTGATAACTTATGCTTCCAGACAACTTAAGATTCATGAGAAAAATTATTTGACTCATGATCTTGAGTTGGTGGCAGTGGTGTTGTTAAGATCTGGCGTCACTATTTGTATGGAGTGCATGTGAACGTGTTCAATGACCACAAGAACTTGCAGCACGTGTTCAGTCAGAAAGAGCTCAACCTGTAGCAGAAGAGGTGGCTGGAGTTGCTCAAGGATCTTCATATCACCCAGGTAAGGCTAACACTGTTGCTGATGCTCTTAGCAGGCTGTCTATGGGTAGCACTTCCCATGTGGAGGAGGGGAAGAGAGAATTAGCTAAGGAAGTGTATAGATTGGCTCGATTGGGAGTGCAGCTTGAGGAGAACAACAAAGGCGGGGTCAATGTTCAGAATGGTTCTGCTTTATCCTTAGTGTCTGAGGTGAAGGAGAAGTAAGACCAAGACCCTGTCTCACTCCAATTGAAAGAAGTAGTTCACAAGCAGAAGGTGATGGTTTTCTCCAAAGAGGGAGATGGGGTATTGAGATATCAAGGGAGATTGTGTGTGCCTGATGTTGATGGTGTTCCAGACAGAATCATGGCCGAAGCTCATAGTACGAGGTATTCCATTCATCCTGGCTCCACCAAGATGTACCACGACTTGAGGGAAGTCTATTGGTGGAATGCGATGAAGAGGGACATTGCTGAATTCGCTTCCAAGTGTCCTAATTACCAACAGGTTAAGGTTGAACTTCAGAAACCATGTGGGTTAGCTCAGAACTTTGAGATTTCGGAGTGAAAATGGGAGGTGATCTATATGGATTTCATTATCAACTTACCAAGGTCCAAAAAGCAGCATGATTCAATATGGGTAATTGTTAACAGGATGAAAAAATCAACCCACTTTTTGGCAGTTAAGACAGCCTATACGGCTGAGGAGTATGCTCGACTTTATATTTGGAAGATTGTAAGGTTGCATTGGGTTCCCTTGTCTATCATCAGACAGAGGAACTCAATTCACCTTTCAATTTTGGAGATCTTTCCAAAAAGGATTGGGGACAAGGGTGAATTTGAGTACTGTTTTCACCCTCAGACAGACGGGCAGGCAGAGGGCACTATTCAGACTTTGGAAGATATGTTGAGGGCATGTGTCATTCACTTCAAGGGAAATTGGGATGATCATTTACCATTAATTGAGTTCGCGTATAATAACAACTATCTTGCCAACATTCAGATGGCCCCGTATGAGGCTTTATACGGGAGGAGATGTAGATCTACGATTGGCTAGTTCGAGGTGGGTGAAGTTGAGTTAATTGGTCCTGACCTCATACATTAGTCTACAGAGAAGGTGAAAGTCATCCAGGAAAGGTTGAAGACAACCCATAGTCGCCAAAAATCATATACGGACGTGAGAAGAAGAGATTTGGAGTCCGAGGTAGATGATTGGGTGTACTTGAAAGTGTCACCCCTGAAGGGTGTCATGAGATTTGGCAAGAAGGGAAAGCCGAGTCCTTGTTATATTAGGTCATACCAGATTGTAAGAAGGACTGGGAAGGTTGCTCACGAGTTAGATTTGCCTCCCGAGCTAGAAGGAGTTCACCTGGTGTTCCACATGTCTATGCTGAAGAAGCGTTTGGGGGATCCAACTTTAGCAATTCCGGTGGAGAGTACGGGTGTGAAAGATAACTTAGCATACGAGGAAGTTCCAATCCAGATTCTTAACCAACAGGTTCGTAAGTTAAGAAAGAAAGAGATAACCTCCGTTAAAGTCCTATGGAGGAATCAATTTGTTGAAGAAGCTACGTCAGAAGCCGAGGAAGCAATGAAACTTAAATACCCGCATCTATTCGTGCCAAGTAATGATGGTGTTGAAGGTAAATATACTTGTCCTTAGCAATTTCGAATGTTTCCTTTCATTAAGTTGATGCCTTGCCTTACTCCATTCCCGAGTCTAAGGCCGAGACAGGTAGATGATGGACAGCGAGAGTTTGAGTATTCCCGAGTGAGGAATGAGATGAAATCTGAGGTTATTCGAGTCCCCGTTCGACTTCTACACATCATTCGAGGACGAATGATTCCAAGGGAGAGATGATGTAACACCCTGTGAAATTACGAAAACACCCCTAGACTTGATCATGCGCACAACGTGTCTTCCCAAGATCGGATGGAAAATTCAAGACCAGATTTGTGATCAGTGCGAAAAACTGAGTCGGAAAATGGTCTCGACTCGGAGTTAACGCGAAAAAATGCGAATTAATTTTTTTAAAGTGAGCGTAAAACTGAGGTTTTCGTGCCCCTTCTGTGATGCGGAGAGGATACGAAATGACACTTTAGTATTTCCAAAAATTTGACGGGAATCGAAAATTCGCGAAAAAAGTGTAATATTACACTAGTGCGCATCGCGCACTAGTGCAGGAGGAATCTGAAAATTTTCTTTTAATTTGGGAAGGGTAAATTCATCCTTTCTGACATATATTTATATCCCCAGGTCGGTTTTAAAATGTTAATTGGTAGAAAAGGGTTTAGACCCATTAGTTTTCAAGGATTTTTACGCTGAGTCTAAAAGAGAAGAAGGAGAAACAAGTGAGGGTCCTAGAGAAGATCGATTCTTGAAGAAAATCTCCATCCTCAGGTATGTAAAGGCTACCCTAAAGCATGGAATTGTTCTTCCATGTGCCCAATGTAGAGTTAGGATGAAAATCTATGTATGAAAGTCTTAAATTATGATTTCTTGAAAGTTCTTGAATATTAGTATTTAAATTCTTATATATTTTCCTGAGTTCTTGAATATATTCTTTAAACTATATTTTATATCATAAATTGATGATCATCATGCTTAAAGTTTACTGTATATTTACAGTATTATGTGATTGTGAATCAACCCTTACAAATTCTCTTTGTAAAGACTTGAATAATGAACTTAGGGGGATGTCTAGATCCTTGATTGTCTAAATGTGATAATTGAATGAGTCTGAGTCCTGAGGTGATCAGTGTTGATGACTGTGATAGCTGAAAACAATATTGATAGAATTGGATGAACATATTCTCTTGAATTTGAAAGATAGTCTTGCCCGCACAGGTTGAGTGATGAAAATCCTTGATTAGTTGATAGCCTAATGAGCATGTCGAGTCCTGGGAGGAGTATTGAGCACCAAAAATGAGTAAGAGTGAGTATCACTCGCACTCATTACCTACGTGGCCAGTGTAGCAGAGGATTGGACCGTGAAAAGGGATGTTTCCTTAGTTCCAAAAGAGGACTTACTACTATTATAAACCTCTGATATACGCCCTTTTACCCCGGCAAGGTACTGGGCGGATGCCGCAACGACATCGCTTTGTTGTACCATCACCGGCTCATAGGTGATGGGTATAGGTCCAAGAAACTCCCAGGTAGGTTTCATGACGATAGAACTCCGATGTGATATGATTGGTTGATTTGTTGATGGATAGTGAGGTGATTGAGTCCTGTCCTTTACTCTGAGGTTAGGATGAGTGGTTGATGAGTGATTCTTATATTGTTCCCTTTACTTTAGCTCGTTTTATATACAGTACATTCCACGTACTAACGCCCCTTTGGCGCTGCACCGTCTTATGATGCAGATTCTGTAGACAGAGGACTTCAGCAGCCCAATCGTTTAGGTTCAGAGCCTTGCTTCCAGACCGTGGTGAGTCCTCCCCAGCATCTGGAGGATGACAATTTATTTACTTTATGTTAGTATTTCTTTTGACTTTGGGACCCATGGCCTATCATGGTGCCTTATTAGATGTTAGTTATAGAGGCTTCGTAGACGTTGATGTCGATGTTGATGTCAAGGGTTCTTTTCCCTCTTTCTTTCTTTATACTGAGACTATTGACTTCCTATTCTATTTCCTTACTATAGATTGATATTGCTGGTTGAGGCCACAGGGATGATAGCATTTATTGTTATTCTACTATTTCTTCTGCTGATGAATGAATTAAACGATGGAAATGAGACTAGGTGGTCTGCTTGGGGACTACCAATAGTTTTCGAGTGTTAGCCACGTCCAGGGTACCCTCCCGGGGCGTGACACATGCTCAAAAGCCTACATATGATTTCTCCATTAATCTAAATTATACAATGCGATGAGAAAAAAGCCTTAGTACTACTCATAAGAAGGAAAGTCTTGTCTATCTAGGCATCAAACCAATGCTCAATGACAAAAGATTCGACTCTTGGCTTTAAGCAGTAAATTCGACGAAGGCCAACTTGAAATTCACGAACGTAGTCTTTCCTGCTAGAATCTCTTCTCTCCATTATTTCGAGTCTAGGGAAACCTTTTGAGATTTTTTAGGATGACTTTAATACATTTAATTTAGACATTTTAAAGGAAAAAAATTTACATTTTTTATTTTGACCTGTCGATCTCACTGCAAAGAATATCATCCCATCATGACAGTACCGCTAATAACAAAAAATACTTTCATTATGACAAAGTAATGCCTACCTAAAGAAAAAGTTAAAATTATAAAATTTGCTCCATCCAATAACGATGGTTGATATGGTTACAATTTTGCACCATAGGTACAAATGCCTACCCTTAATCCTCTTTTTATACTCCGTTTCCCTGCTCTCTCTCTATCTCGAGTCTCATTATTACTTCTTGCTGATTTTCATTTTTTTTTCTATGTTATCTTTTGCGTACACATAGTAATTATTTGCATTCACCAAAATGACGGCTTTCAACTTAGAACATCCTTTTTTCCCACTATGATTGCCATGATGGTAAATATTGGCATCATGTAGTTGCAACTCTCAGTTTGAATTAGTTAAGTTATTTTAAAAAATATGACTTCCTTTTCCAATTCGTTTTAAATTTTTTTTTTTAATATTTTAATTTCGAATTTTTGAGGAAGTATATTTAACGTCACTAAATTAAAGAATATTTTGATATATTTTATATAATTTTATTTAGAATTATAGATTAAGAAAATTATTTGTTAAAATTTTATGTTAAATCAAATTAAACTATTACAATGGGAGTACTATATTCCCTTTATTTTATTTATTATATACAGTAAAAAAAATTCATTTTGTAGTGTTTTTTTGTAGTTAATAAGCACTTGAAACATAAATGTATAATATTTCTTTAAAAAGTAGTGTTTAAATATTTGAAATATATGACTTGAAAAAATTAAAAATATTTTGAAGGGAAAAAAATTCACTTAAACCTTTTTTTTTTCCATCAAAATAACTTTTACAAACTTGGAATTAAAACATCAAAAATTTAGTCTACTATAGAATCAAAAGTTGTCATGAAAAATTGGGGAAAAAAAGTCCAAAAAATCTTCAAAGCTTTTTCTTCTTAACTTTTCAAGTTTAACATCTTCTTGACTGTTACCATAAGATTGTAAATGTACTTTTAGTTTATTAAATATATTTTATTTTTAAAATGTTTGGGGCCACAAAAAAATGAAAGAGGGAACTATAAGGTAGAGAATCAAATTCTCATAAAAAAAGACAAAGGTTCAGATAACCAACTAATTAAGTTCTTAAGATTTTCTTTATTAAATTATTCAATTTATATGTCCAAATCTTTTTTTAAAAAGTTAATCTTGAATTAAATGCCATAATATAAAATGATATGAGTGAAGTAGTACATACTATCTAATATATATATTATTATACTATATAATAAATGACAATAACCGTATAGGTCTTGACATGTCTGCTTGGCATGGCAACTATTACTTTTTCAACTTATGCCTGCTTGGCATGGCAGCACCACGATTCAAGGTAATCACAGGGGCAGTACTTCTGATACAGGCAGGGGTACAAATTGTTCATATGCTGGGGTATTCGCCTAGATTAGAAGAACTCGCCATATATTGTCATGAGTATGATTCAAATCTTTCCTTTGACTGTTATGCTTTGGATTGGGTGCCAAGTTATCATTTGTGACCCCATATGTGTATAATAAGTTTGATGTATCCCCTAAGCGCCTTCGTGAGTCTTTTCGTGTCTTTACTCCCATTGATGAGTCTATCTTTATTGAGCGAGTCAATGGTAATTGTGCCATTTTCATCTATCACAGAGATACCATGGTTGACTTGATTTAAGTTGGAGGTGATTGATTTTGATGTCATTCTAGGCATGGACTGGTCTTAGACTTGTTATGCCATTGTTGATGGTTGAATTTGAAATGTCAAGTTTCGGATGTTGAATCATGCGTTTGAGCTAGATCAAGATACACCCCAGACTCTCTTATCTAAAATTTGCTTCCAACGTTATTTGTGAGACAAAAAGTTGTCTCTAAAAGTTTACCTAAGATAGTGTGATTTGAGGTCTTGTAAATCGTAAATAGAATTGAGTTATCCTAGAGGTAGAAGGACGACAGTGGGAAAAAAAAGACCAGATAGTGAGAGTGGTGGTTGATTGAGGTTCATAACTAGAGCTATGTATCTATTAGGTAAGTAATGGGATGATGAATCAATTCTCGTAAGTTTTGTCAAAAAAGTAGCAAGTACTATCTAATTTTCATGATGAGGTATAGACAAAGAGTTATTATTAAGATGAGTTAAAGCGTACTCAAACTAGAAAGAGGTTTATGTTGATGCGTTATAGTATTAGTGAAGATGAAGTATAGATATTGAGTAGGAGAACAGAGTAGTCATGGGTGATTGATCTAAATTAGGCTTATGATTCTGAAGGGGGAGCTTCATGAAATTCGTAGAGTTAGGAGCTTATCTAGATAAGGAGGTATAGTGAATGGATGAATGGTACTTGACTTGTGAAAAAAGGATGTGTTGATCAATTATTCCCTGTGAAATTTTAGTGGGCCAGTGTTCTCAATTTTTACCTAGTAGATGTAAGTTGGTATAATATGAGAGAAGTGTATGATGAACATGTCAGCACTATACTGTAATCTTGAATTTCGAGGAGCATTACAAAAAAAGAGATGGCATTATAACGATGATAGTCATAGTTAAAGATTTGCTCTAAGAGGCTGTCACGCCTGGGGAGGGTACCCAGGGTGTAACGGGCACTCAGAGACTATTGCTAGTCCCCAAGTGAACCACCTGGCCTCATTTCATTCATTCAATCAATAGATCAACGGAAAACATCAGAATATGTAATACCGGGCAACTCTATCCTATCACATCTACATCAGAATTACAGGCCATAGGCCACACGACTAGCCATCAACATCCTTACATATGATAGTATTAAGACAATTTTATTTAGAAAGGGGAAAAAACCCAAACATCAATCCATCATCTCTCTATGTCTATGAAGCCTCTATCTCTATAGTCTATGAAGGTACTATGACAGGCCATGACAACCAAAAACTCAAAGAATAAATCATAACATAAGAAAATAAGATAAAAGGCATCCTCCGAATGCAGGGAAGGACTTACCAAGTCTTTGAAGCTAGAAGTCTCTAAACATCAACGAATAATCTGTTGAAGTTCTCTGTCTACTGAATCTACATCATGAAATGATGCAGCGTCAATTGGCGTCAGTACGTGGAATGTACGATATGTAAACGGGCTAAAAGTAAACTGTATAAACAGATATGACATGGAATGACATCAACTCATCAGATACTCATCTTAACTCATGATAAGGAGTAGGCAGTATCATATCAATATCAACCAAGACTCATACCATCACATCAACATCAAAGTGCTATCAAGATGAAACCTATCTAGGAGTTTCTCTAATCGAAAACCATCACCTATGAGCTGGTCATGATATAATGAAAGCGATGTCATTACCACATCCATCCAATACCTTGCTGGGGTAGAGGACATGTCTATTAGTGGATCTATAAATCTATTAAGCCCTCTTTTGGGACTGAGGAAACATCCATTTTTCACGGTCCAATCCTCTCTTTCGCTGGTCACGTAGTTAATGCATGTGAGTGAGACTCATTCTTACTTACTTTGGTGCTCAATACTCCTCCCAGAACTCAACATGCTCATAAGCTATCAAACATTCAAGACTTCTCATCATTTAATCTCTTTGGGACAAAGAATATCAACTCATCTTATCAACCATCAACTCAATTGATAAGGAACATTCTTTAAGGTTAAATTCAACCTCTTTAAGATTCTAAGGATATCAATCTCATCAACATCAATCATCAACACATTCAACTCAGGACCCAGACCACAACAAGCAAGCACACCCATATGATCAAGGCTCTAGACATCAACCCCTAAGTTCATTTTTATAATCTTTAACAACGTAACCAAGTATGGTTCATATGATAATTTAGATAAATCATTTAAATAAATAATTCAAGTTATGATGATCATCAATTCAAGAAAGTATATATAATATAAAATAGTTTTTAGTAAAACATTCAAGAATTTTGCAGACAGAACCCGTCACCTTCAATTATAAACTTTATACAATCAAAGGGAGCACATTGGATAACAATCTCATGCTTTGGGTAGCCTTACATACCTGGGATGAAGAACCACTTGATGGTCTTCAAGGAATTGACCCCAATCTTGAATCCCCAAGATTTATCTTCTTACTCTCTCAAGAGTGTTTACGTAGAAGTTAGGACAAATGGGTTTTGAAACCCTTAATCTGAAGGAAAAGACCCTTAAACACGTTTTTGGGACTTAGGATGGGTTGGGGAATGACCAAAAGGCCCTTCGCATAAAAGAAAATAAAAATTTCACTTCATAACAACATGTCCGCATCGCGCCAGGGGCGCGAGCATGTGCTATTTTGTGAGTTTCATTGTTTCCAGTTTCATGTCAAAAAAATTAGAAAAACAACAAAGTGTCGCCCTGGGCGCGCACTCTCACATTTCGGTTTTAATTAGCAAAAATTATTTTCCAACTCGGTTGCTCTAAAATTGGGTCGAGACCACTTTCCCACTCAATTTTTCATGCCGATCGCATATCTGGTCTCGGATTCCCATTGGAACTTGGAAAAATGCATTATGGACATGATTAATTTCTAGGAGTATTTTGATAATTTCACGGGATGTTACATTATCTCCCCCTTGGGATCATTCATCCTAGAATGATGAGCAGAGGTAGGATTTAAGCACGAGTAGACTCTGGACTTATCTCAGTACTTACTGGAGAATCTCGAACTCTCAACTATCTATCAACCATAAACTCTACTCGGACTCAATAATAGAATAAACACATCAATTCAAGAATAGGAACTTCGATTAAGTTAAGGATAAGGATATTACCTTCGGCATCATCGTCATTTGACACGAATAGGTGCTGGTATTTGATCATCATAGCTTCGTCAGCTTTCGATGTAGCTTTCTCAATAAATTGGTTCCTCCTAGAACTTTGACGGGGGCTATCTTCTTGTTCCTCAACTTACAAACTTGACGATCAAGGATTTGGACTGGAATCTCCTTATAAGAGAAGCTATATTTTACTCCAGTACTCTCAATAGGGATTATCAAAGCAAGATCTCCCAAACACTTCTTCAGCATTGAAACATGGAACACCGGATGAATCCCCTCTAGCTCGAAAGACAATCCCAACTCGTAAGCAACCTACTCAATCCTCCTCATAATTTGATAGGGGCTAATTTGCGAGGACTCAACTTTTCTTTCTCTCAAACCTCATGACTCCCTTCATAGGTGACACCTTCAAATACACCCAATCATCCACCACAAATTCTAAGTCTCTTTTCCCCATATCAGTGTAGGACTTTTGGCGACTTTGTGCGGTCTTCAACCTTTCTCTAATAACCTTCACCTTCTTCATGGACTGGTGGACAAGATCAGGTCTAATCAATTCAGCTTCACCAACCTCAAACCACCCAATCGGTGATTTACACCTCCTCCCATATAAAGCTTCATAAGGGTCCATTTGGATACTTGCATGGTAGCTATTGTTGTAGGCGAATTCAATCAATGGCAAGTAGTCATCCCAATTTCCCTTAAAGTCGAGAACGCAAGCCGTTAACATATCCTCCAAAGTCTGAATGGTGTGCTCTGTCTGTCCATCTGTCTAAGGGTGGAAGGTTATGCTTTGTTTTACCTTTGTACCTATCCCTTCTAAAAGGATCTCCAAAATTGGGAGGTGAATTGAGCTCCCTGTCCGAGATGATAGATAAGGGAACTCCATGCAACCTCACGAATGTATAACGGGGCATATTCCTCAATCGTATTAGTTGTCTTGACTACAAAGAAGTGGGTTGATTTAATCATCCTATCCACAATCACCCATATCGATTCATGTTGCTTTCGGGACCTTGGTAAATAGGTAATAAAGTCCATGGTGATCATCTCCCACTTTCACTCTGGAATTTCAAAGTTCTGAGCTAACCCACAAGGTCATTGATGTTCAACTTTGACCTGTTGACAATTAGGACACTTAGAGACAAATTTAGCAATGTCCTTCTTCATCTCATTCCACCAATAGACATCTCTCAAGTCGTGATATATCTTGGAGGAGCCAGGACGGATGGAATATCTGGAGCTATGAGCTTCGGCCATGATTCTCTCTCGAACACCATCAACATTGGGCACACACAATCTTCCATGGTATCTCAACACCTCATCTCCCCCTTTTGGAAAAACCATCACTTTTTGCTTGTGAATAGTTTCTTTCAATTGAATCAAGACTGGTCTTGCCCTTTCTTTTCCTTCACCACTGACACTAAAGATAAAGTAAACTCATTCTGAACATTGACCCCGCCTTCATTATTCTCCTCAAGTTGTACTCCAATCTGGCCAATCTGTGCACTTCCTTAGCCAGCTCTTTCTTCCCTTCCTCCACATGGGTAATGCTACCCATAGACACCCTGCTAAGAGCATTAGAAATAATACCATCCTTACCTGGGTGGTAGAGAATACTCATGTCATAATCCTTGAGCAACTCCAGCCATCTCCTCTACTGCAGGATGAGATCTTTCTGACGGAAGATGTATTGCAAGATTTTCTAATCAATGAACATGTCTACATGCACTCCATATAAATAGTGGCGCCAATTATTAAGTGCGAACACCACTGCGGCAAACTCGAGATCATGAGAGGGATAGTTTTTCTCATGAATCTTAAGTTATTTGGAAACATAGGCTATCACATTCCCTCTCTGCATCAGTACGCAACCCAGTCCAACTCTGGAAGCATCACAATATATCACAAAGTCTTCCGTGGGCAAGGTCAAGACTGGCGTTGTTGTCAATCTAGTATTCAACTCTTGAAAAATCTTCTCACATTTGTTGTACCACTGAAACTTGATCTTTTTCTGAGTTAGCTTGATCAATGATGCATACAAGGAAGAAAACCCCTCAACAAATCTAGGGTAGTAGCTTGTCAACCCCAAGAAACTCTGTATATCAGTGGGAGAGGTTGGTCTGGGCCAGTTCTTAACTGCTTCAATTTTCTGGGCATCCACTCAAATACCATCGCTCGAGACAACATGACCTAAGAAGGCCACAGTCTTGAACCAAAACTCACACTTCGAAAACTTTGCATATAATTCATGGTCTTTGAGACTTTTTAAAACCCCTCTAAGATGATTGACATGCTCATCTTCATCCTTAGAATATAACAAGATATCATTAATAAATACAATCACGAACATGTCCAGATACGATCTGAATACTCTGTTCATTAAATCTATGAAAGCTGCAGATATATTAGTCAACCCAAAGGACATGAACAAGAACTCAAAATGGCCATACCTTGTCCTAAAAGCTGTCTTAGGAATATCACATTCCCTTACTTTCAACTGATGGTAACCTGATCTGAGGTCTATCTTGGAGAAGCAAAAGGCACCCTAAAGTTGGTCGAATAGATCATCTATCTTGGGGGGAGGATATTAATTCTTTATTGTGACCTTGTTCAGTTGCTGGTAATCTATACACATCCTGAGAGACCCATCTTCCTTACGCAAGAATAAGACAGGAGCACCCCAAGGAGAAACACTAGGTCTTATGAAATCTTTTTCTAGAAAGTCTTTCAATTGCTCCTTCAATTCTTTTAATTCAACGGGGGCCATTTTGTAGGGTGGAATTGAGATAGGTTGGGTATCGGGGAGAACATCAATCCCAAAGTCAATTTCCTTATTAGGAGGGACTCCAGGCAGATCCTCAGGAAATACTTCAGGGAACTCATTTACAATCGGGACCAACTCTAGAGTGAGGGATCAACATCATTAGACTTAACTCACACGAGATGGTAGATACACCCTTTAAAGATAAGCTTTCTGGCCCTAAGATAGGAGATGAATTTTCCCTTAGGTGCAACAAAACTCCCTTTCCACTCTAAGACAGATTCATTAGAGAATTGAAACTTAACAATTTGGGTCCTACAATCAATGGAGGCATAATAGGCCTGAAGCCAATCCATTCTAAGGATCACATCAAAATCAACCATCTCCAATTCTACCAAGTCAGCGAGGTATCTCTATGATAAATAGATATTACACAATCCTTGTAAACCCTCTCAACTAAGATAGAATCACTAGTAGGAGTGGAAACAGAAAAGGGTTCAAGCAAACACTCTGGGAGGATCCCAAATTTACTAGCCACATAGGGAGTTACAAAACACAGAGTGGCACTCGGGTCAAGCAATACATAACAATCAAAAGTAAAGACTCGAAGCATACTCATAACAACATCTGGTGCTGGCTCCTGATCCTGGAGATTACCCATGGCATAAAGACGATTAGTCCCGCCTCTTGTACCCATAGTAGTACCCCCCCCCCCCCAATGACTGCCAGCTGGGGGTGTTGCAGAGAACTGTGCTCTATTGTTGTCTTCACCTTGTCTCCTCTTCAGGCGCTCATACTGAAGTGACCAATCTGCCCACATGAGTAACAAACATCTTTGCCTATGCGGCACTCACCCAGATGGAGTTGACCACACTTGTCACAAGGTGGTTTTAATTTCATACCTTGGGTCACACTAGCTTGAGATAAGGAACCTTGGGCCCTTGAGATTCTGGTAACCATAAGACTTCTGATCATATCTGTTTTGTTGGATAAGTGCACTTACTGCAAAGGGTGCATAGTGAGAAGACCTCTTTTGAAAGTAGGATTTATCACCCTTATTCAGTCTCGGCTGGCTAGGCTCATGCCCTGCTGATTTTGCTTTCCTGCTCATCTACTCTTCTCTATCCCTCTTTTTATCTTCCCCAATTTGTGGGTTATATACCATAATCTTGGAAATGTCCATACCTAGAATTAACAACGCCGCCTTGCGTTCCTTCTTCACATGCTTGCCCAAACAAGACACAAACTATCTCATCCTTGCCCTCATGTCTAAGACCATCTCTAGAGCATATCTGGACAGCTTAATGAACTTGAGGTTGTACTTCTTAATAGTCATCCCCTCTTGTTTTAAGTTCACGAACTCATCGACCTTCTCCTCTCTCAACTCTTGGGGAAAGAAGTGGTCAAGGAAAGCAACCTCAAGCTTATCCCACTCCGCAGGTTCAACATCTTTATCTTTACTATCCTCCCAGTGGTTGTACCATACATTTGCAACATCTTTCAGCTA
This sequence comes from Solanum medicagineum, assembly GCA_026153255.1. Lineage (NCBI taxonomy): Eukaryota > Viridiplantae > Streptophyta > Magnoliopsida > Solanales > Solanaceae > Solanum > Solanum medicagineum. The sequence goes on from JAPFFP010046678.1 coordinate 21,298, forward strand.
GTAGGAGGCAAGCTCAACTCCTTCAATCTTATTCGCATGCATGGTCCTCAAGACCTTCCACATCTCATCGATAAAGTTCTGCGGGTCCTCCTCAACATTTGATCCCGTATATACTGGTGGGTTTGTCCGTAAAAAGTCAATTGTGGACTCCTGTGAGCTGGAACTAGGACCCTGAGCACTTCGACTGCTACCCTGGGAGGCCACTAGCTAAGTAAGCATGGTAATGGCTCTCCTAAACTCTGCCTCTAAGGTGGAGGCTGGTTGTGGTTATGTAGGGGTGCTTGTGGGACCTCAGCAGTCTTGGCAGGTTGACCCCGTCTTCTTGTCCCTGTCTGCGTAAGGACCTCTAGTTGGAAATTCTCAACAATTGGGCCTGAGACATCTCTCTGAGCAGAAGATTTTCATAGAGTTAAACTCTATCGCATGAACTCGGATCATAGAAGATGGGTGACACTTCCTAATGTCATGTAGTCTCTTACTTATGAAATGTGGTGCACAACACACCCATAAACAAGACTCTTCTAGACAAAGCTTCATAGACTCCCTAGGACACTTGAACTTTGCGCTCTAATACCAAGGTGGTCATGCCCCAAGAGGGTACCAGGGCGTAACTGGCCTCATTTCATTCGTTCAATCAATAGATCAGCAGAAGACATCAGAATATATAATACTAGGCAACTCTATCCTATCATATCTACATCAGAATTATAGGCCATAGGCCACACGACTAGCCATCGACATCCTTATCATACGATAGAATTAAGACAATTTTAATTTAGAAAGGGGAAAAGACCCGACACCAATCCATCATCTCTCTATGTCTATGAAACATCTATCTCTATAGTCTAGAAAGATACCATGACAGGCCATGGCTACCACAAACTCAAAGAATAACTCATAACATAAGAAAATGAAATAAAAGGCATCCTCTGAATGCAGGGGAGGACTCACCAAGTATCTGAAGCTAGAAGTCTCTGAACCTCAGCGAATTGTCTGCTGAAGTCCTTTATCTACTGAATCTGTATCGTGAAACGATGCAGCGCCAAATGGCGTCAGTACGTGGAATGTACAGTATGTAAATGAGCTAAAAGTAAATAGTATAAATAGATATGACATAGAATGACATCAACTCATCAGGTACTCATCCCTGCTCAGGATAAAGAGTAGGCAGTATCACATCAACATCATAGTGCTATCAAGATGAAACCTATCTGGGAGTTTCTCTAACTGACAACCATCACCTATGAGCCAGTCATGATACAACGAAAGCGATGTCGTTACCATATTTGTCCGATACCTTGCTGGGGTAGATGACGTGTCTATCAGTGGATCCATAAATCTATCAAGTCTTCTTTTAGGACTGAGGAAACATCCATTTTTCATTGTCCAATCCTCTCCTACGTTGTCCCCGTAGTTAATGAGTGTGAGGGAATCATTCTTACTCATTTCGGTGCTCAATACTCCTCCCAGGACTCAACATGCTTATAAGCTATCAAACATTCAAGATTTCTCATCATTTAGTCTCTTTGGGACAAAGAATATCAACTCATCTCATCAACCATCAACTCAATTGATTAGGAACATTCTTTAAAGTTAAATTCAACATCTTTAAGACTCTAAGGATATCAATCTCATCAACATCAAATATCAACACATTTAACTCAGGATCTGGACCACAACAACCAAGCACACCCATACGATCAAGGCTCTAGACATCAACCCCTAAGTTCATTTTTATAATTTTTAACAACGTTACCAAGTATAGTTCATATGATAATTTAGATAAATCATTTAAACATATAATTCAAGTTATGATGATCATCAATTCAAGAAAGTATACATAATATAAAATAGATTTTAGTAAAACATTCAAGAATTTTGCAGACAGAACCCGTCACCTTCAATTATAAACTTTATACAATCCAAGGGAGCACATGGGGGAACAATCTCCTGCTTTGGGTAGCCTTACATACCTGGGATGAAAAACCACTTGATAGTCTTCAAGGAATTGACCCCAATCTTGAATCCCCAAGCTTTATCTTCTTATTCTCTCAAGAACTTTTACGTAGAAGTTAGGAGAAATGGGTTTTGAAACCCTTACTCTGAAGGAAAAGACCCTTAAATACGTTTTGGGACTTGGGATGGGTTAGGGAATGACCAAAAGTCCCTTCCCGTAAAAAAAATAAAATTTTCACTTTGTAACAACATGTCCGCGTCGCGCCAAGGGCGCGAACATGTGTTATTTCGCGAGTTTCGTTCTTTCCAATTTCATGTTGAAAAAATTTGAAAAAAAATAAAGTGTGAGTCCGCGCCTTAGGCGTGCACTCTCACTTTTCAGTTTTAATTAGCAAAAATTATTTTTTGACTCGGTTGCTCTAAAATCGAGTCGAGGCCACTTCCCCACTCAATATTTCATGTTGATCGCATATCCGATCTCGAATGTCCATTGGAGCTTGGGAAGATGCGTTATACACATGTTTACTTTCTAAGGGTACTTTGATAATTTTGCGGGGTGTTACAGAGGCTTGCGATAGTGTATGTTCGAGATTAAGATGCTGACCTGCAAGGAATGTGATGCTATGAGTATGATGTAGGTGCCCCTTAGATGGAAATAGTAAATGAATAATAAATCACTAGATGATAAGGGGCTTAAGATGTGTATATGTGATGGTGTAAAATTGTGTGAAGCTCTAAGTTATGACCTGCTATGAGAACCTATAGATAGTATATTTGAATTGTCAATACGGAGTAGACTGATGTTAGCATTCTTTGTCCCCCTTAGTAATTAAGTCAATAGTGGTTTATGTATGGGTTATGATGAGTTTCCCATTATAATCCAAGGATGAGAAGTGGTAACTTTATTTGGTGATTCTGATCTTATCTCACGGATCTTAGAGTTTCCATCCCTATGTTATATGAAATGTGACTTGAATTTTACACCATGTATAGTTCCATGAACTCATGATGGGCCTTGAAAAATGAGGGAAATCATATTATATAATGAATGTTCTCAGATCAGATTTCTTAAATGAATCGTGCTTATGATCTTTCGTGCTAAGCCCTTTCAGTGATCCTCCATTCCAGTTTGGATGACAATATTAATGATAGTAGGTGAGTTATGATTGATGAGAAAAAGTGTGTGTTCTTGATTATAATAATGGTGTTGTACTGGTTCTATTTAAGGTTATAGACATGGAAGATGTGTGAGATGAGATCTTGATATATATAATAGATAAGTAAGAGAATATTAGTGTATTTCTTGGTAAGAGTTAATGTGAATGTGGGTGTAGAGAGGTGCTATGGTAGGTTGAAGATTCTTAAGTGATGTTGACTCAAAGAGGCCATAAAGTGATTAGAGGGATAGGCTTGAATGTGTGATTATCCTAATATGAGTGATTGTAGTGGACTATTATTGACTTTTGGGTGAGGGTTTCGAGTGAGTGTATTGGAGTGGTAAGGAGTAGTATTCTTTAAGTAAAAGTCTCTATGAAGGTACAAAACATAGATATTGAGGGATCAGATTTGTATAAGTATCTTATGGGTAGCACATTGTGAATTTGACTTTATCTAGAACTTGATGAGAGTATGCAATAGACTTAGGCTTTGATGAGAGCTATAGGCTTAAATTGATGAAGTATGGTACACGAGGAGGAAAGCATGAGCAAGAGTAGTCGTCAAACTTGAAAGCTATCAGTCTTATCTCTTGATATGAAGTGGTCCTATACTTGTATTGGACAAATGATCTTCTCTTGAAGTCATGTGGAAGGTTGACGGAAGCATTCGAGATTTGCAACCCTTTTTCTCATTCCTGGTATGATGTCTTCGAGTGAAGGAATTCCTTTTTTGTGAGTTGATGTGTTCATTCTTGAGTTCGAATGGTTTGTTTCTAGATATTAAAATGATTCGATTGATTAAGTTTTGTTGTTCCATTCGTGCACATCAGTGATGAATTTGAAGGCAATATTCTATTCTTGATCTAAAATGATATGTCCATTCTTGAGTTTGAATAGTTGATTGTTTAGGGCGTTTGATTGGTTGAATGATTGAGTCTTGATTGTTATTTGTGCCTTGAGTCTATCCTTGATTTACTTATTATTCAAGGATGAATGATCCTAAGGGGGAGAATAATGTTACACATTGAAACTTATCCAAATACTCTTGATGCAAGATTGTTCACATAACACATCATCTCAAATCGTTTTGAAAAATCGAGGTCAGAATATCAATCAGAGCAAAAAAAATTTCTGTAGGAATGTGGTCTCGGTTGAATTTTACGCCAATCTAGTTAGAGGATAATTTTTTGGAGCAAAATTGCTTAATAAGAAGGGTGAGTAAGAGGTTTGCATTGTGGACCTGCTCCAAGATGGTTTATTTTACACTTTTATTCATAAAATGCTCTCAAGAAATATGATTTATGATTTTCTTCATAAAATGCACTCCTTGAGTGTGACTTATATATTATTTCATAAAACACATGTGATGAATGCATTTTGGGAGAAAATGAACTAAAATGAAATAAGACCGCATTGCGAACTTGCTTCATCATTGTATTCCAACGACACTTTTAATGAGGGGCATTCCGATCTCTTTCCTACCCCTCTTATCCTTAACCCACGACTTCCTAAGATCATTTTCAATCTTAAAACACTTTCTAAGCGTATTACTAATTTCTTTTTCACTATGTTAACTCAAGAACTAGTGCTAAGAAGAAAAAAAAGGCTAGGGTTCAAGAAAAGCCAATTGATTCTTCAATTTTTGAGTGTTCAATCTTCATTTCAAGTATGTAAGGCTAGCTAAAACATGGATTAAGTTCTCTCATGTGCACCATATATGTGAATCATTGAATAACAGATGATTTGAGTCTTCCTTAATTGTATTTCTTGAGAATTTCCCCCTAATATATATTTACGTAATATTGAATAATTGATTATTTCTATGAACTTATTTCTTGAACGAATGATTTAGATCTTTTTTATTTCATAAATGCTAATTTTATTTTTACTATGATTGATATCTATGTCTAATGATTGAGTGTAGAGCCTTGGATTGTGAATATTTGAATGTGAATGAGATATGAACATGATGATAGTCCTAATGAAACTTAATAGTACTTTGTATTTTCATAACATAGACTCAAATGATTGAATATAACTAAATGTTTCCATAAATGCATATTTAAACTACTTTTGAACTATGTGATTGGGTTTGATTGATTCAAAAGGGTTGATTGTGATCGAATCGATGAATTGATAAGAGTCCAAATGTGACTAGATTAAATTGATTTGATTGAGTTTCACGAGTATTGAGTCATGGGAGGAGTATCGAGCACCGAATTGGATGAGAGTAAAAACAAATGTAGCCTAATAAATTAGATACCCAACGTAGAAAAGGATTGAAATCTTAAAGTCAGATTCTTCCCTTTTTATTATTCCAAAAGAGGACTTTGATTGATTGTGGATCCAAGATTTGTAGATTCGTCCCTTACCCTGGCAAGTATTGGACGAGCATGACAACGACATGGTTTCATTATGCATCAATAGATAACGTTGGTGGGATTATTATAGGTTAAGAGAAACTCTCAAATAAAGCATGATAGGATATGATATGCTTTGGATGAGTTGCAGATTACTTAGTCCTTAATGCATAAATTTACTTTTAAACATATGTTATCTTACCAAGTTTAGTTAATATCTGAGCTAAGTATATCTTGAGTTTGTTATTTTCAACCATGTTACATAATCGTACATTTCACATACTGACCTCCTTTTGGGCATGCATCTTTTCATGATGTAGAGACTGGTATTAGAGATCATTAACAGGCGTTTTGTTGGCAATCTATCTAGTATCAGCTTTCGGTGAGTCCTCCACTACTTTCGGACAACGTCATTTACATATTTCCTTTCTTTTTAGTTTGAAACTTTTCCGTCATTGAGGTAGCCATGAACTTGTCATGAGCATCATCGAGATAGTAGGGAGAGAGACTTCATAAAGTAGACAATGTTGAGTTTGAGGTGATGTCTGTATTTTGAAACTTGATGTTTAAACTATATGTCTAGTTGGAGTTTGATTGAGATTTGTTCTTTTAAAAGTTTATTTCCTATTGAGTTTGTTTTGAGATTGCCCACTTTACTGTCTCTTGATTGTTGAGTGAACCTTTTGTTGTATGATTGGATCAGTGATCAGGCCATGTGGTTCATTTGGAAACCAACAGTGATTTTTGATTGTCAGCCACGTCTAGGGTACTCTCTCGGGATGTGACATAAACAAATAAAATTCTTTTTAGTTTTGACTAATTTTTTTCAAATTGTTCATTGAAGAAATTTATAAGAATTTAAAGAACGTGGCATGACTAAAAACGCACTGAAGTAAAAGACTTAAGGAGAACAAGATCTTGTTTATATGCTCTATTGGCGTGACAAAATTTTCAAAGAATGAATCTAGAGACTTGTTGAATTTTTATTTTTTCTGGATCAAAATTTTTGTCTGAGACAAACCTTTTTATAAAATTTTTAACGAGGGAATAAGTGTAAGATGTCTAGCAATTGTGATAGCTTCGATTTAGAAGTAAATATAGAACAAGGCGACACAAGTATAAGAAATACTAAGAGGATGTGTGGATTGGCTTATTTTAAGTGTTTTTAAGTCAAAATAGTTTTTAATCACTTTTAAAGTGTTTGGGTAAATTAAAAAAGTGCTTATAAGTATATATTTTTAAGTCAAAATGATCAAAATAAGTCAAAAGTCATAAGTTAGAAATCCTAACTTATAATTCAAAAGCAATATCATAAGTTAGAAATCCCAATTTCAAGATCAAAATTTCCAGAAAATTTTCTAAGTATCATTTTACAGGCACTCCACACGGACCGTGGAGTGCCACACGAGCCGTTTACCCTCAAGTCAAATGGCTTCTGATAAAATTTTTCTACGATTCATTAATGGCATTTTCGTAAATTCAGTTATTTCTATTGGTCTTTTGGGAATTCCAATGCTATTCTAAGGTTATCTAAAAAGCTAAAACTTATTTTAAACATTCAAAATCACTCTTCATATTTAAAAACCTTCAAAAGCTTTCCACTAAAGAACTCTTGGAGATTTCCAACATTGGAGCTTGGGAACTCAACTCTTCTTCAAAATTCTTGGGGGTTTCTTCATCTTAGTGAAGGTGTGTGGGTTGATCCTTGATTTCCTTTCAATCAAGGAGACATAAACTATTTTCAAGCAATTTTATGAATTTCTACTTACTTTAAATCCGGGTTTTGAATATTATGATTCCTAAAATTCTATTTATGCATGGGTAGTGTTTATTTGGTGATTTTAAGGTGATTTCAACTACTACATGAAGATTAACTTTGGGTTTATAAAATTATAAGTATGCATGTCCCCTTTAAGGCTTATTTATGCATGCGTGATTATATTATGATTTTTAAATGTGGATTTAATTATGTTTTCACTTGTATTATGTATTATATTATGGGTTTTAGATGGAATCTTAATTACCCATGCCATTTTCACATTATTCATGGCATATGCATTCATTTACATGGATTATTATGAAAATTATGAAGTAGGTTAAACCCAATTTTGTTATATGATATGACTCTGACAAGATATTGGTTATGACAAGATGTGATCACATATATGTCTATTGATTATGGCTCTTTGAACATTTTGAGTGCTTGTACCATTTTGTATATGAATGGGCTATTTCTATGCATGTATATCATGACTATGAATTATGAATTTTGACATTTGAGCCTAAGTATGAATTATTATGAATAGTGTTTGGCTTTTAAGCCCAAGTGTGCATTCAAATGTTTTGACAAAACTTGTATCTATTTGAAAGCATGTATAAATATGTATACTATAAGTATTCTTATGGGATGACGAACTAGCACCGATGGAATGAGGGTTCCGCTCTCTTTCCTTAAACTATGTATCTAGCATAGGGTCCTTTCGGAAATAGGGTTGCCCGTAAGGAAAGATGCCTCCGAAATGGGGTTGCCTGTAAGGAGAAGAAATGAAATGAAATGATATGATATGTTATATGTGAAAATCCTATCCGAAATAGGGTTGCCTGTTAGGAAGGTCACTTCATAGGAAATGGGGTTGCCCATAAGGTGAAGTATGGTTTACCTTTGGCAAGTAGACCACCTCTTTACCGAGGAGGGGATTTCATCGGGATTCCAAGTAATAGCTCGCTTAGTTTTATCTATATCGGTTGTGGTCACATCCCCAATATATATATGTGCATCATTTGCATTTTATGCATCATGAATTTCATAGCATCTTATTATATCACATTCCTTGATATTCAATTCTTTCTGTATTATGTGTCATTGTCATCTAACTTTGATATGCAAGTTTTAGTCAGTTCATGCATTGCATCCTGTATACTTAGTACATTCAAATGTACTAACCATACTTTTGCTTACATGATTTCACCATGTAGGGACCGAGGACCTTGATCATTCACCGTTCGACGCTTAGTTTGGATCTCGAGTTTACTTATAGTGGTGAATCCTATCTTCCAAGGACGAACCACCATCTATTTGCCTATGTTACTTTCATTTCTTTATGTATTTGAAGGTGAGCCCAGGGAATGTCTTGGCCCTGACCCATCTATGTAGAGTCATTGTTGGACACTTTGTAAACCTCTTTACATTATACGCTATGTGTCATGACTTAAGTTTTATGTTTTGGGTTGGTTATCCTTGGCTATCGTTATGTGAGTTGCTTATGTGATTTATGGCTTGGCTATATATTGTGATGGAAAGATCCTAAGTCCCGATTGCCCCCATAGAGTGAGTCCTATTTTTTCGCTCGTAGAACTATGTGTTTGCTTTGTGTACGTTTCCAAACCGATGATGTAAGTTTTGGTATCTTATGGCTTGTTTGGGGACTCTCAGCTTCTCATTTACCATATCGTACCTAGGCCCTAGGTTCAGCTCGTGACAAAGATGGTATCAGACTCCTAGGTTTGTAAATGATCCTCGGAGTCCAACATGTCACGTCTAGTATAGTCTTATTTATGGGCTTGAAGTGCATCATGCCTATAAGTGAAAGGTTATGAGGATATTCTAGGAATTTCTCACTTCTTCTTGTCTTCTGTCAGTGCTGTGAATAGTTGTTTTAGCTTTTGACCTTGATGGTATCCTTGCTCTGTTTCAGAAGATACCTCGTGGTAGACCAGCCCCAAGTAATAAAGGCCAAGCAACTCTAGGGCCTATGGATAATCCTGTCTCTAATGGTGAGTTCCGTACGGCCTTTGCCATGCTTGTTCAAGTGGTGATTACTCAGACTAGGCAGGCTAACCTTCATAGGGATTCCACTCCAGCTTCTAGAGTGAGAGATTTCACCCAGATAAACCCTCCAAAATTCTTTGGGTCTAAGGATGACGAGGATGCTCAGAAGTTCATTGATGAGCTCTCTAAAGTATTGAATGTCATAGGTGTCATTTGTGAGGAGAGGGTTGAACTGGTTGCCTATCAGTTGAAGGATGTAGTACAGGTGGGGTACACCGAGTTGTCTATGGAGAGGGTTTGTGGCAATGCTATTAATCGGGAAAAGTTCAAGCTTGCCCTTCTAGATCATTTCTTCCCACATGAGCTCAGGGAAGCCAGGATGACTAAGTTTATCAACCTTAGGCAGGGTAATATGAGTGTGAGGCATTATGCGCTCAAGTTCTCTAAGCTCTCTAAGTATGCTCAGACACTTGAGGTTATTCCTCGTGCACGAATGCACAAGTTCATTTTCGTTATCTCTGACTTGCTTGTACAAGAATGTCGTACGACCATGATAAATCGGGATATGGACATCTCTAAACTGATGGTGTATGCCAAACAAATTCAAGGAGAGAAACTCAAGGGGAGAAGAGTGCATGATCCTAAGAGGGCCCATTTTGATGGTGGGTTCTCTGGCTCTCGGGGTGGTGGTTTTGGTCACTTCCAACAAGGCCAAGTTTCAGGTGCTCAGGTTGCTAATGCTAAGGTGCCTCCTCCTAGGGCACCGGTGGGTGGTGGTCAGGGATACCCTTTGTTGATAAGTGTGGGAAGCCCCACATGGGTGAATGTTGGAAGAATATAGGTGCTTGCTTTGGGTGTGGTGATAGGAGTCACAAGGTCGTAGATTGCCCTACGAATCCTCAGAAGGGTCAGGGTCAGGTGGCCCAAGGTGGACAAGGCCAGACAAGGGTTCCTCAAGGCGTTGCTCCGAGGAACAACAGGTTCTATGCTCTTTATGCACGTCAGGAGGTTAAGAAGGCTCAGTTTGTTGTGACTGGTACGTTAAAAGTCTTTGATTTTGATACTTATGTTTTGCTTGATCCGAGTGCAAACTTGTATTTTATGACTGTTAAATTTGGTTTGAGTCCAAAATTTTTGAGGGAACCTTACTCGGCTTATACTCCCTTTGGTGAATCTATTGTTGCACATAAGGTCTATCGTGGTAGTCCTGTTTCTGTGTTGCACAAGGTATTTCTGTGTGATCTTGTGGATTTGAAATGTATGATTTTGATGTGATTCTTGGGATGGATTGGTTGCATGCATCATATGCCTCTATAGATTGTAGAATCTGGAAGGTCAAGTTTCAACCGAGTTTTTGAATATAAGGGTAGTGACTCCACTATTAAGGGTCGGTTTATTTCCTACCTCAAAGCTTGGAAGATTATCTCCAAGGGATGTATATATCACATTGTGAGGGTTAAGGATGTGGAGTCCGAATTACCTGCTTTTGAGTCGATTCCAGTGGTGAATAAGTTTCCGAACGTGTTTCCCGAAGACTTGCCCAGTATTCCTCCCGAAAGGGTAGTAGACTTTGGCATAGATCTTCTTTCGGATACTCAACCTATTTCTATTCCTCCTTATCGTATGGCACCAACTAAATTGAAGGAGTTGAAGGACCAGTTGAAAGATTTGCTAGAAAAGGGTTTCATCAGGCCAAGTATATCTCCACAAGGTGCTCCGGTGTTATTTGTAAGGAAGAAAGATTGATCTCTTCGAATGTGTATCGACTGTAGGCAATTGAGTAAGGTTACCATTAAGAATAAATATTTGTCGTCTAGAATCGATGACTTATTTGACCAACTTCAAGGGGCTACTCACTTTTCGAAGATTGACCTCTGTTCTGGGTATCATCAGTTAAAGGTTAGAGAGTGTAATATTCCTAAGACGGCCTTTCGGACAATGTATAGACACTTTGAATTTGTGGTGATGTCTTTTAGCCTAATTGATGCTCTGACCATGTTTATGGATCTTATGAATCGGGTGTTCAAGCCATTCCTTAATAGTTTTGTGGTTGTCTTCATTGATGATATTCTCATTTATTCCCGGAGTGAGCGGGAGCATATGGATCATTTGACATTGGTTTTGCAAACCTTGAGAGAGAAGAAGTTGTATGCCAAGTTTAGCAAATGTGAGTTTTGGTTGGGTGAAGTTGCTTTTCTTGGTCATGTGGTGTCCAGTGATGGTATAAAGGTGGATCCGAAGAAAATCGAGGCAGTAAAGAATTGGCCTAGACCATTGACTCCTTCAGACATTTTAAGCTTAGCTTCCTTAGATTAGTGGGCTATTATAGAAGGTTCATTAAGGGGTTCTCATCTATTGCATCTCCATTGACTAAGTTGACTCAAAAGAAGGCTAAGTTTGAGTGGTTGGATGAGTGTGAAAAGAGTTTCCAAATCTTGAAGGATTGACTTACATCGACTCCAGTATTAACTCTACCAAATGATTTGGATGGGTTTGTAGTGTATTGTGATGCTTCTAGAATTGGGTTGGGTTATATACTTATGCAACATGTTAAAGTGATAGCCTATGCATCAAGCCAATTGAAGGGTGCATGAGCATAATTATTGATACCACTTCTGTCACACCCCATGCCCCGTTAGGGTGGACTGGCACCCGTTGCCGATAAGGCCCGGGAGAACCAA
>JAPFFP010046679.1:0-10836 GCA_026153255.1 Solanum medicagineum
GCAAGAAAATCAATTTTGTCATCAATAGGATCAACTAGTGTTGTCACTTATGCCAAATAAACTCAATATGACAAAAACAAAAAAATAAGATAAGTGTCAACACTAGATGGACACAAATCGATCTTGCAAGAAAATCAATTTTCTCATCAATAGGATCAACTAGTGTTATCACTTATGCCAAACAAAACTCATTATCACTATAGCAATACTCTAAAAAACTATGCAAATATTTATAAATAAACAATAATTAAAATTTTATTGAAATAATACCTCGACTTTTGATTTTTAATTATGCTCGTGGTACTTTTATTGGTGACACCGACGAATATTGATAACCTAAAATTTAAAGTACAATTAAAGCACATTATATACAAGTACAAAGTTCAAGTTCCAACTTTAATCTAAGTTAAAGTTAAACACTACTAAAGCCATAATCTTAACAAGTCCTAAAATAAAGTTCAAGTTCTACATTATATACAAGTTCAAAGTTCACAAAAAGTTCAAAGTTTAAGTTCAAAATTACATCTAAGTTGAATTTTAAAAAAAGATCCTAAGATTCAATTTTCATATTATATTCAAATTTATAGTTCATAACTTAAAATTCAAGTTCCAAGTTTAATCTAAGTTCAAGTTTAACACTACTAAAGCCATAATCTTAACAAATCCTAAATTAAAGTTCAAATTCTACATTATATACAAGTTCAAAGTTCATAAATAAAGTTCAAAGTTTAAGTTCAAAACTAAATCTAACTTCAACTAAAAAATCCTAAAGTTCAATTTTTATATTATATTCAACTTTAAAGTTGGCAACTTAACATTTAAGTTCCAACTTTAATCTAAGTTCAAGTTAAACACTACTAAAGTCATAATCTTAACAAATCCTAAATTGAAGTTCAAGTTCTACATTATATACAAGTTCAATGTTTACACATAAAGTTCAAAGTTTAAGTTCAAAATTAAATCTAACTTTAACTTTAACGAAAAATCCTAAAGTTCAATTTTTATATTATATCCAACTTTAAAGTTCACAACTTAAAATTCAAGTTCAAACTTTAATCTAAGTTCAAGTTAAACACTACTAACTTCAACAATAATTAAATTCAACTAATTCAACAACAATTCTACTTAAAAACAACAATTTATTCAAACTTCAACAACAATTCTAACTTCAATTCAATTCCAACATTATAATTAACTTCAACAACAATTCAATTCCAACAAAAAAAAAAACTAATTTACAAGCTCATTCAAAAAACCTCAAATTCAAGCTAGCTAAAACTCTAAAATTGTTAATTACTCGCTAATTCAAAAAACCTATACAATTAACTATGCTAATCACAATATAACTTCATAACAATACTATTCAAACACAAAATAACTCAATTCATAAACTAATTTCCAAAAATTAAATTTAACGTTTACTCACAAAAATAAAAAAATAGTTTCACTTACTTGTTCACAATACAATACACAAAAGAATATTTCTATTATCCTAAATATTTTAACAATAAAAGCTGAAATGGGCAAGCTAACAAGTTATAACTAAATAATACTACAAATGAAGCAAAAAGAGAGGAAAAATTAGTTACCTTACCTGTGGGGAGGAGGAAACGACTAAGAGGCAGCGGCGCCAGCGGCCGGACGGTGGTCGGGGATGGAGGGCGACGACTGGGTATGGGCTGCTAGGGTTTCTTTTAGAGAGGATATGAGTGTTTGAAAGGGCAAAAATGAATTAAAGTCGGATTTTTTTTTTTATATACGCCTAGGGGCAACGGACGACGTCGGTATGTTGGTCGCCCTTCATTAAACTTAATTGACCATTGACTAAAAAAGCGACAGAATGGGTGATGTCGTCCGTCACTTATATGTTATTAAAATATTTAATTAATAATAATAAATATACGACAAACATCGTCGCATTGTCCATCGTAATTTTTAAAAATTAAAAAAATATATAGATATATATGCGATGGACGGAGTATATGCGACGGAGGGAGTCGCTTTTATTTAAAAATAATTACTTATTAAAATTAAAAAATAGGCAAAAAATTCTACGAAAAAAGCGACAGACTTTTAGATGCAGTCCTTCACTTAATATTAAAAAAGAACAATATATACACAAAAGCGACGGAATGCGTCCTTTTGTCCGTCGCATTTTAGATCGACGCAGTCCTTCGCTTTTTTGTTCGTCGCATTTTCGCAGTTTGTTAGCAGTGCATGGAACCTCCTCCTAAATGGACCGTGTCAGCTCATTCATTACTAAGGCAAAAAGAAAAAGGCTCAACATAGATCCTTGATGAAGTTTCATCTCAATAAGAAAATACTCTGAGTCTCCTCTCACCATTCTTACCGAGTTTTGGCTTTAACATACATGTCCTTTATCACTCTAATATAAACCATAGGAACACTTGTTGCCTTTAGACACCTCCATAGGACATCCCTCAGAACTTTGTCATAGGCCTTCTCAAGGTCAATGAACCTCATATGAAGGTCCCTCTTTCTTTCCTTACATTTCTCTATCAATCTTTGAACAAGATGAATTGTTTCAGTAGTCGATCAACTTGGCATGAAAACGAACTGATTCTCTAAAATAGACAATCCTTTTCTCACCCTTATCTCCGCCACTCTCTTCCAAACCTTCATAGTGTGTCTTAACAACATGATGCCTGTAACGACCCTCAGTTTAGAAGCCTAGGAGTGCAGAAAAGTTGGGCTGAAAAATGACCAAAGTCAATTTATGAGGTAAAGTCCATGACCTATTGATGGAATCACGAGCTGTAGGTCTGGCCCGTTAATATGAACTTTAGGAAAGGGAAAAAGTTTTCAAGTGTGAGGTCACCCACGAAGCCAATGATGGCCTGTAGGTCAATGCACAACTCATAGGAAGGGTTGTGGTTAAGGATACCAGACATGAAGAAAAATTGGAGTTTCAGGAATATGGTCTACGATTAACAAGACGGTCCATAGACCATCTATGACCCATAGTTCATCTTCATAAAAAAAAGATCCCAGAGAAGTGGAAATTTGGCTAAATGTTGAAGGACTTTACGTGTAAGTCAGAGGATGTCTTGTAAGTGGGGGTCTCACAGTTTGGGTCAACAAAATAGTTACTGAATATTGAAAAAGGAGAACAAGATGACCAGGATCATGGTTCATCGTTCAAACCATGCCCGTAATTAGGGTCTCATAAATGGGATCTGACAGTTTTTAATGAAGGACAATTTTATCATTTTCGCCAATTCTAATCCTAAGCTATGTAATTCTGGTGATCCTTTTAGCCCGAAATCAGACCTTAAGGCCCTAGAACCCTCATCCTTTCTCTCATCTTTAATTCGTAAAATTTTTAAGGCAAGAAATACTCCCTAGAGAAGAAGAAAAAGCAAAGGAGGCTAGGGTTTCAAGAGGTTCTTTCTTCAACAACAAATTCCTTCTTTCTAAAGCTTTCCAAGGTATGCGAGTTTGATTTGTAGGTCTTCTTTTACCTACAAACTCCTACATAATGTCTTTTTAACTTTTCTTTAAGTTCCTTTAAGTTACCATGCATGCTAATAATATTTTCATGATATTTTTATGTTTTCAAATGATCTTAATGATATCCTATGATGTTTTACTAACTAATTACATGTTTTTAAGTTAACGATGATGACCCTAATGATGAGGGTTTAAGTAGTGAAGTGTGGGTTATTTTACCATGTTTGAATAAAAATGTTTTTCCATGATTATGCATGATTTATGAACGTTTCAACTTAAGAAATTAGCCTATTAAGTTTCAAGTTAAGTTTTACATGATATATGATGATGATTAAGGCATTAAAGAAAAGTTTTAAAGAGTTGATTTGTCAAACATATAAGCATGTTGACTATTGCCCCAAAAGATGTTTAAGAAGGTCCCCAAGATGAAAGGACAATTCTCACTTGGAGGTTCCTTAAGTTCGAGCTACTTTGCTACTTTTGATTCTAAAGTGTCATGAATTGATGAAGTATATGTTTAAGAATTTCGTGGGATAACTTAGCATTGAATGAGGCATCATGGTGGGATTTGGTAAGGGAACCCTAGAAGCAACTCTTTACCCCATTAATTATGTATCACCATAGGAGCCTTATAGGCTAGGCTAATGGATACATGCAAACATTTATGTTATGTAAAGATGCATGCAAAGAGATGAAATTTCACCCAGTAAGTGGTTTCCCCATGCCGATGTAGGAGGTTAAGTTAGATTGCATGTAGTAACTCACATGGTCTTATAAGTTATTTAAGGTGTATTCCCAAAGTTTATGACTCTATCATATGGTTCATCACATGTATGCTCTTTTTGCATTGTTTTTGTTCATATTAAATGTTCTTTCTTATGCATGCTTAAGCTTATGTTTATCTACCTTTACCATCTTAAGTATATTTCTATCTATATGTTTTACTTGTAAATGGTGACATTACGATTTCATGTTTGCATTGTATCTCACATACTTAGTACATTCCAAAAGTACTAACGCATATTTTACCTTTATGATTTACTCATGTAGAAACATGTTCTCTTCCATCAGCTCATGGCTAGTTTTTAGGCGTTCGAGACTAGTACTTTTATGGTGCTCTTAGTTTGGGTCTCTACCATTTTCATTCTTGATATGTATTCCATACATTAATGTATATGTTGGACTTTTGAGGCTTTTACATTATATGTAGGTTATGTTTGGACTCTTTCTATTTGATAGAAGCCGACTGATATCATTTTCGTCCATCTATGGTTTAGTCCATATGTTTTATGGACAAATGTGTATGCTTCCTTTTTAATGTTGCTTCATTGTCATAATGTGGCCCCATAGACCCTTTCCCTATTTTATTTTAACAAATGTTTAGTTTGTGCCTATGAATGCTTGAGATATTAAAGATGGCTTGGTGAGATGCCTTTGGGTATCTCATTCATCGTGTGACGACTAGGCTCTAGGTTGGGTCATTACAAAATTGGTATTAGAGCATGAGGTTTTAAAATGTTCCTCGGATGTACATGCATACTAAGACGAGTGGAGTATCATCAAGGTTGTAAAGCGTGCCACTATATTGAGTGAGAGGCTATGAGACAGTTTAGGAAAGTCTTCCCTTCTTTTCTTATTCATGTCGTGCCATTAGAGTCGACTAAGGTTTTCCTATAACTAATGATGACCTCTTTGATTGTTTCTAGATCATGCCACCAAAAAGAGCTCCATATCAAATAGGCACTCCTGAGCAATAAGCCCCTCTGCTTCAACAAGATGATAGGTGTGGAGTTTAGAGTTGCATTTACTATATTGGCCCAAGCATGTCCAATCAAGCAAATAGGGAGATCGCCATTCCTCCCTAAGTGCCTACTCTGGTCACTTGTGTTAGAGACTTCATGAGAATGAACCTTCTAGAGTTCCATGGTTCCAAGACGGAGAAGGACCCCGTTGATTTCATTGATGAGGCCTACCAGATAGTTGCTGTTATGGGTATTCCCTCAGAGGAAAAAGTCACATTGGTGGCTTACCAATTAAAAGGGGTAACTAAGATTTGATACGAGCAATGGGCAGATGAGAAGGGCCAAGGAGCTGGTTTCATTGGATGGGAAGAGTTTAAGTATACCTTTTTGGATCAGTTCTTTCTGATTGAGTTGAGAAAGGCAAACGTTCAAGAATTTATCAACATCAAGTAGGCACATATCAGTGTGAGGTAATGTTCCCTCAAGTTCACTAAGATCTCCAAGTATGCCCTTTTATGGTTGCACATCCAAGAGCCCGCATAAGAAAGTTCATTTCCGATGTTTTGAATTTGGTGTCCAAGAAGTGTAAGACGGTCATGCTAGTGAAGGAGATGGATATATCCCAATTTATGACTTATTCCAAGTAAATAGAGGAGGAGAAGCTAAGGAAAAGAGCACGGGATTCCAAGAGGGATCGGGTAGATGGTGGGGGCTATTCTCACCAAAGTAGTGGAGGTCACAAGTTTCAAAATGGCCAAAAGCAAGGTGGATGAGGTTCCACCAACACTCCTTCTCCCTGGACTACTGAAGACAAGGGGGTAGCTCCTAAGTCCTAAAGCCCAAGTTCCCCCAAGTATGGAAGAGATCTACATAAGAGAGTGCCTAGCTGGTCAAATACTTGCTTCAAGTGTGGGAAGCCCAGACATTATGCCAAGGATTATAGGAGCGGTGATGTGAGATCCCAAGGCTAAGGTGGGAAAGTTCAAGGATACCAAAGGACCAACCATTTTTATGCTCTCCATGGTTACCAAGAGGTTGAAGAGGCTCCGAATGTTGTCATTGGTATGTTGAGATTTTTCAATTTTGATGCATATCCATTATTAAATCCGGCGGCAAATTTGTCATTTGTAACCCTTTTTCTTGATAGTAGATTTCATGCATGCCCCGAGGTACTTCATGAGACTTATGAAGTAAGTACCCCCGTAGGAGGGTGCATGTTACATGAAGAGTCTGTAAGGATTATCGCATTTCTATCTTGCATAAAGTTATCCTTGTGATTTGGTAGAACTCTCCATGGTGGAATTTGATGTAATACTTGGGATGGATCGGTTACATGCCTCTTATGCCTCCATTGATTATAGAACCCGGAGAGTCAAGTTTTAATTCCAAAAAGAGTCCATTCTTAAATGGAAGGGTAGAAATGTTTCATGTAGAGATCGGTTTGTTTCCTTCTTAAAAGCCCAAAAAATGATCTCAACAGGTTGCATATACCATTTAGTAAGGGTCAAAGATGTCACTTCCAAATTTCCTTCCCTTGAGTCGGTCCCCATTGTTAGTGAGCTCCCTAATGTCTTTCTGGATGAGTTACCAGATGTTCCTCCCAAAAGAAAAATAGATTTTGGCACAGACCTCCTACCCGACACTCGACCTATCTCAATCCCTCCATATAGAATGACCCGTGGAGTTGAAGGTTCTAAAGGAGCAATGAAGGATTTGTTGGAGAAGGATTTCATTAGTCTTAGAATCTCTCCATGGGGTGCTCCGATCTTATTTATGTGGAAGAAGGACGGCTCACTCCATAAGTGCATAGATTACCGGTAACTCAACAAGGTCACTATCAAGAATAAATACCTACTATTGAGGATAAATGATTTGTTGTATCGATTGCAAGGGGCTACACACTTCTCCATAATAGGCTTGAGATCTGGGTATCACCAATTGAGGGTGAGGGATGACATTCCTAGGATGACAATTTGGATTAGGTATGGTCATCTCGAATTTGTAGTGATGTTGTTTGGTCTCACTAATGCACTGGCTATATTTATGGACCTTATGAATAGGGTGTTCAAGCCCTACCTTGACATATCATAGTGGTATTCATTGATGATATTTTAATCTACTCCCGAAGTGAGAAGGACCATATGGAGCACTTAAGGGTGGTGTTACAGACCTTGAGGGAGCAACAGGTTTATGCTAAATTTGATAAGTGAGAGTTTAGGCTAAGTGAGGTTGCCTTTCTTAGGCATGTGGTATCACGTGAATACATTAAAGTTGTTTGTGCAAGATTTCTCCTCTATTTCATCCCCACTCACCAAGTTGACTCGAAAGAAGACAAAGTTTATGTGGACGAATGAGTGTGAGAAAAGCTTCCAAACTTTGAAGGAGCGGCTAACTTGGGCTCAAATATTGACATTGTCAAAAGGAAATGATGGGTTCTTTACTTATTATGATACATCAAGGATTAGGCTAGGGTGTGTACTAATGCACAACAAGATTCCCCATATTTCAATAAAAAGTATCTCTTGTGCGAGCCCCATCTAATGGAAAAATCAATAAAAATCGTGGTCGGGGTTTTTATTCGTCATTGACGAATTATTCATTAGAATCGACATTAGAAATCTAGTCCTCTTATTTTGATTTCTCAAACCGAGAGTGTCTATTTTGCTCCTCGATGAGGGTTCTTTTCACCCTTCCGGTAATTGCCTACGCCTCAATGCAATTGAAGGCACATGAGAAAAACTACCTGACTCATGATCTTGAGCTTGCGGCCATAGTGTTTGCTTTGAAGATATGACGTCACTAATTGTATGGGGTTTATGTGGATGTCTTCACCAATCAAAAGAGCCTCCAACATGTGTTCATCCAAAAGAATCTGAACTTAAGGTAACAAAGGTGGTTAGAGCTCCTCAAAGACTATGACATGAGTGTGAAGTATCACCTAGGTACAACCAATGTGGTGGTCGACGCCCTTAGTAGAATCTCCATTGGTATTGCATCTCACATCGAAGATGATAAAAAAAGGGGTTGGCCAAAGAGGTCCATAGGCTAGCTAGATTGGGGGTAAAGTTGAATGAATCCAGAAGTGGTAGTGCGATGGTGCTTCATGGGTTCAAGTCTTCCTTGATTGAAGATTTTAAGTCTAAGCAAGATCCTGATCCCACCTTAGTTGAGTTGAAAGCCTTAGTGAAAGAAGGAAAGGTAGAAATTTTCTCATAAGGGGGAGATGATGTACTCTGATATCAAGGTAGGTTGTGGTGTACCCAATGACGATGAATTGAGAAAGTTGATATTGCAAGAGGCTCATAACTATTCTTATTCTATTCATCCCGACATTACAAAATGTGTACAGATTTGAGGGAGATCTATTGGTAGAATGGAATGAAGTAGGACATTGCCCAATTTGTGTCCGAGTGTGTCCATTGCCAAAAAGTCAAAGTTGAGCCCTAGGTATGTAGATCCTTACAAAGTGCTGAGAAGAGTGGGAAAGGTGGCATATGAGGTGGACCTACCTAATGAGATGCATTTAATCCATCTGATATTTTATGTGTCAATGTTGAGAAAATTCATAGGTGATCCAAGATCCATAGTTCCTTTAGAGATGTAAACATTGAAGAGAACTTAAGATATGAGGAAGTACGGTTAAGATTCTAGACCGGCAAGTGAAAAGGCCAAGGAACAAGGAATTGTAAATCATCACTATGATGTAAATCATGAGATAAATAACCTTATTATGAGATTATTATAGCTTATATCTCACATCAAACGACTCCTTAATCTTTTAATTCTTAAATTTTAGTTATCATTTCATAGTAGATTTTTAAAATGTTAGATTTATGTAAAGTTAGAATTGAAATTTTCAATGTATTTGGTCATAGTCTTTAAATAATATGTTTACTTCTTTCATTGAAAAATATGAAACATGGCTTATATCTATATGTTATAAGTTCTTAAAAACTATCAAAAATATCTAAACGTTATCAATGGGGCTTTTTTTAAAAAAAAAATATATATAATATAATCGTTTGGGAAAAATTTCAGATTTTAAAAGGAAATTAATGGTTATATTTTGGCACAAAACATATTTAAGCATATTTTGAATTTTAAAGTATATTTCTTCAGAAACTAAATTAATCTTTATGCTCAAACAAATACTCATTCTATAGAAAAAATATTCAAAAACTATTTCTAAAAGTTATGACTAAAGGAATTCTTATATTTCGACTTGAAGATCCAATATTTTCAAAGACCCAATACAGACAAAAAATGAGAATAATATTTAAGATACTTTTTAATTTTTTAACTATTAAATAAATAACTTTATGATAGATAACGTGTATAAATAGTTTGAGTGAAAATTATATATCACTTAATTGTAGATTTTGATTCATTGACTCCTAGTTAGTTAGAGATAAGTTGAAGGCTTACTTCTCTAACTGTGATTTATTTGATCAATAAATCTTTCTAAATTTAAGTGCATTTGAAAGTTTGTAATGACATATAATAAAAATATTATTGTAAAGAGAAAGAAAGATATATGATTTATAATTTGGTGCATTAGAAAATATCAATATCTTATTTATGATTTATGATTTATTTTTTTAGTCTTGATAGCATTCACAAACTATAGAATTTTGATGTCCGTAACAAAAATACAATTTAACAATAATAAATAACTTTAAAAAATTGAAATCACATATTAAAATAAAATTTCAACTTTAAATCAATCTGATTTCAAATTATGTCCAAATAGGCTCTTGGAATACATAATAAATTCTATATATAGTAAATCAAATTCAATGTTGTAAAACTTCAAACGTAAACTCATAACCTTAAAATTCTAAAATCCCTCTTTAAATATAATGAAAGAACTTCTATAGGAAATCTCATTATAGCTCATGAAAGATGTATAGAAAAGTTAAAGACCTTTTCTATTACTACTAAAAATAGTACTCAACTATTTAATAATATTTCTGGTTGTGTCCAAAATATTACAGAAAGCAGCTAATTACACAGTCTATATCAATCACACTAACAATATTTCTTAAGAAATTCTTGCTAAAACAAATCTATACTTTTGTTCCTCATGCCTTTATTTTTCTTCTTAATAAGTTTTATTAACTTTTAGCAACAATACAAGCATTGACAATTTTATTTTAGGTTTAAGTCATCAATAGACACTTAAACTTGTCCTCATTTTTCACTTAGACACTTCAACTAAAACTAGTTCCTATTGAACACCTAAACTATTCAAAATATGTACCTATTAAACACAAAATACTTATTTGGCAAAAAATATAAAGTGTGTACTTTAATTATGATGACGTGGCGCTAGCGTAGAAAAATGACAAATTAAAAGATGACATTTGACATATAAACAAAATAAAATAAAATAATAAATTATAAAAAGACAATAATAAATTTTATATATATATAAAATTTATGTATATATATTTAATTAAATATATAAATAAATAAATATATTTGTATATTTCTTATATAAAAGAATTTCTCTTCTTCTTTTTATATATTAAAAAAATTATCTTCTGAACTCGGGCACCCCCGACACAAACTTGTTCATTGTTGATCTATGGTCGGCAATCAAATGAGGAGCATACTTTGAGAG
>JAPFFP010046680.1:0-10835 GCA_026153255.1 Solanum medicagineum
GGCCTTTTGGGAGATGCCCAAAAACAAATCCGTGAGGGCTTGGCCCAAAGCGGACAATATCATACTAATGCGGGGTTATAGTATTGTATTTATTCCCTTGTAAAGACTTTGTGTATGTTATTTTATTTATTGTAATAAAAGTTTTTGTTTTAATACATCATTGTGTATTTATGTGTGTCAATTGCTTATATAGTAGATAATTTTGTGTATAGAGTATTTTAACTCACACATGAAAGATTAGAATCGTCGATCGGTTCATATAAGTTACAAATAAATGTTCACGATCAAAGATGAGGATGGACAAACATTGTGACAGTAGCACAAGATTAAATCTAATTTGGTCTTAATTATGAGAATGATTAAGTTCCGACTTCTTGTGCTAATACATTTTGTATGTATTGAACGAACAATTAGAGTATTTTATTTATGTTCTGAATATTTATAAATAAACTCTCTTGTTTATTACATGTACTTATACTCTTAATCTTGATATAATTATTATGATCTATATGATTTAATTTATTATTTTAATTTATTAAAAGGTGAGACTTTTTAATGAGTCAATATATTCCTAGTGGACTGGATAGTTACAAATGACATTAGTGAAATAATAATTAACTAATAGAATCGTGTCTCGGTCTCGAGTTGAAGGCACCCCTTTATGGTTACTTATAAGTTTTTACGTGAAAACCCTGCAGATGAATTTTATATCCGTCATGTGAAATAAATTAAGTAAAATAATAAAGGATTAATTTAGTCAAGAAATTAAATTTTTCAGAGCATTTAATTTAATTGATTGGTGTCGGTAATTCTAACATGAGGAGTTAAATAAGATTTAATGGTATATTTCAAAATAAACATTGATGAGTCCAATTATATATTTTTAGTGGAATAATATGTAATTCATTATGATATGGTTAATTCATTCATCTGATAATTATTATCGTAATTGGAAGCTTTAGTTAAATATATCTTCCCTACTATGCGTGACTAATTATCCAGTTTTTGAGAAAAGGTTTTCAGAAGAAATTATTTTGTCGATCTTTTAGAAGAAATAAAATCAGTGGGTTTAATTATAGATTAAAACACTGATTTGGATAATTTTTTCAATTAAAAAGAATAAAATGGCTTTTGGCATTAAGGGGTGTTAATCTATCTATACCTATATCTATATCTATATCTATGTCTATATCTATATCTATATCTATATCTATATCAATGCTATATTAAAAATGTGATGGCGCTTAGAAATATTGATTGAATTTTTTTTAGCCCTTCATTAAACATCTCTTCTTTAGTCTTTTCACCATTTTTCTTTAAATTATTATTTAATTATATTTATAATATTAAATTTTAAAATATATGAAAAGAAGTGATAAGATAAGGAGTTCTAGCCATGGAAAGACTCCTAAATCTTTCTTAATTTATAAACTTCTACCTTATTTGAATCAAGAAAAATAGCCTACTATCCCTAATAAATAATTTATCGAAATTAGTGAATTATTTATCTATTTATTAGTTCATAGTTAAATTTAAATAATTTATCAAAGTTAGTGAATTTTTTTTTGTAATTTTATGGTTAAATTTAATTTTTCTCTCTAATATTTATTATCAAACCAGTACACGCTTTGATCATGCGCTTTGTGCCTATAGCAAGGGTAGTTGCTCCTAAATATGGTTTTGTAATTATTTGTGAATAGTTTTTTCTTTAAAAGGGAAAAATAAAACGTTTTGGGCATTAAGAGGTTTTAAAGGGATTTTATTGGCTTATGAGGTTGGGGATGAAACACAACAAGAAGAAGTTTTCTCATATTCTTGTCCACGCAAGTCACTGATTAGAATGAAGAAGTTCTTGTTGAAAGTTTCAACAGGTTAATTATATTTTTTGAAATTAGGTAATCATTCGTGATACTATTATATTATTTCGTTGTAATGTAAGATCTTCATCTTGTTAGTTGCTTCCGCGGTATGATTACTAGTAATGGACACTTACAAATAATAACACGAAGTTGACCATGTGAGAAAAACGCACTAAAAATGGACTTCTCAAATGTATTGGCCTCTTTAAATTCTGCCCAATAATATGTATGAACTTTTATGTTAGGGGAAATGCAACATCCATATTCAGAATTGACTGCATTATGAGTATTATCTACTATTCAAAAATGTCATGTGCGTGGCGATGTTTCAAAAGTTGTATAAGGAGGCTATGATAATGTGAAGAGTCGCAAGAAATGGACGTTAGCGCTGTGCAGTCAAGATGTGGTCTCCTATCATTAGATGGCCTGAAGAAGTTCCCATCAACTGGACAGCTACATTGCCCATTATTTGAACAAATGCTGTATCTTCCACACACCATTGGGTATCTGCAGTTCCCAAAATCTGGCATCAAAATGTCAAATACCTCTATCCATTGAAAATAGTAACCCTCTTGGTATACCCGCAAATGTCCATCAGCCCCAAGCTTGACGAATTAAGCTGCTGGTCTAGGAGGGTGTTTTAAAGCAGTAAAGGTTCGACCATGAAAACTGAAATAACGGCTATCCATATAAGGCGAAGAGTAGTAAAACTGAGGTGGATCAGAATTTATGGAAGTGGTCCATCTTCCATTGAGAATAGTTAGAGAGAACAAACCTTGACTCCAATTGGATGCTGAAACACTTGCTATGAGCTTCTGCCCTGAAACCAAATTCTGCCCCGGAAGCAAACAATCCGCAGGATGATCAAAAGATTGCCAAATTGCATGATTCGACTTGCCAAAGAGCACGAGATTCCCCATTTCTGTCAAGTTTAATCCAGAAACAGATTTGCCAGTAGTATTAGTGGACCAAACAAGAGTACCATCAGAGTCTGTCAGGACCAAATTGCCATCTTGCCCTACTTGCAATGTTGCATTGACGTTCACAGGGTGGTTCCTGTTAGCAGACCAAACTAATTGGGGTTCATATATATAATCGATCTCATCGCTGGAGCTGTGTTGGAATATTACTAGTAGGACACCAAGCACGCATTCCGTGGCACTGTAGTTGCAGTAGAAGCCACAGATGTGATACCTAGGGCCAGTGTTTCCTCTTAGAAGGATGGGTGTCAAGGCATAGAAACCGGCGGTGGAATTAGCAATAAAAAATGGCCTGTTGATCCAGGAAGTAGAAATTCCAGAAGTAGAATTCAAAAGACTCACATTTAACTTCCACCAATGTTGAGAAAAAACAAATTGGGACGAGAAAATGTGGAGATAAAAGATGAAAAGGACAGGAAAATACAGTCCCTGGACAACAATCATCGCGCCCAATGCTTAGTTAAATTAACAATGTGTTAGGAAATATCCCTTCTAGGTGGAGGGATTGTCCAATTAATTTGGGCTCTTTAATTGAACTATTATTAAAGGCCAAATATGTGTTATTTTGTCTTTGGCCCATTTCACTTCTCTCACTAACAAAAGAAAATAGCAATCAGCAAATTAAGTAGCAGCAGAAAATCAGATTTAGAAGCTGCAGAAGAAAAAAAAAAAAACAAAAAGCAGCAGATTTTTCGTCACTGTGCAGCTTGGTTTTCCTTCTGGATCGAAGCCCAAATGGAGTCCGTTCGTCCTCAAATTTTAGTATGTTGTTCGTGACACTTTGCTCTTCAAGTACACTGATCAGTTTCTCGTTTTGATGCCCGGAAGGTCGTTTTCTTGCTGCATTTTTCAGATCTGCGTTTTTTAGAACTTTTACTCTATTTTGGTGAAATTGTTGATTGTTGTTTTGCCAAGAATGTTTCTTGATGAGTGTATTTGCATCTAGTGTTTACTAGAGAGGAGAACTTATTGTACCCACTTGGTTATTGGTGATTAGTGGAAGTTTTCGTACGGTTGTTGAACGGTACCTTGGTTTTCTCCCCGATTTGGAGTTTCCACGTAAATTGTGTGTTCACTACTTTATTTTACGCTGTTTTAATTGGTTTGGTGTTGATTTTTTGGAGTTCATTGTGCCTTGTTATTTATCTTATTTATTTGGGGGAAAAGATTTTATTGCGCTTCCGTTTGTGTTTCATCATTGCTTCCCCAACACAATGATTGAAGGAGGAAGACAACAACAACAACATATCCAGCGGAATCCCACAAGTGGGGTCTGGTGAGGGTAGAATGTACGCAGACCTTACCACTGTAGAGAGGCTGTTTCCTGGGTAACCTTGTCTCAAAAATCCATAAGCATAATAAACTAGATATAGAAAAATGGAAGGAAAAGAAAGAAACAGAAGGAGGAACTAAGTCTAGTATTTAAGTCGAGAAAAAGTAAATGGATGAGTCCATTATCTCAAGTTTCTAAAGCTGTGTTAGGTCTTAAGGGTGAACCCGACCGATTTCTTGATCATCAAGGGAAAAAAAAAGAGAAATATAAACAAATTGCAGAAATGACATTGCTATAAATGTTACTAGCTTCACAGATGAGTTCCTTTTGAGTGGGTCTCCCCTCCTTTTTTTCCCAATCACAAAATTCTTCCTTATGCTATCATTTTCCAATACAATTTCCCTTTCCTCCACATTGTTGACCGAGTCGTCCCCTAAAGAACAATTCCCAACTTTCAACTAAGTGATTTTTTAATTGTGATTTGGTCCACAAATAATTAAAATTTGGGTCTCTTTGTTCAATTAGTAAAAGGACGTGGCATTTAATTTCTTCCATGTGCTACTCTCATTTTCCAAACTTTCAACACTCTTTTAGCAGCTGACTTTGACTATAATAAATGTCTGCTCATTTATTTATCAAAATTGGAAAACAAATCATGTTCACACACACTGAGTATATTATTGTTTAGGACGAGTAATTCATGATGGGCTCATTAGCAGAATTCCATGTCAATCAGTGTTCAATTGTACAGATAAAATATGAACTATTTGGCAATGTTGAACTCCAGTGGGTTCTTTTTTGGGTTGTGTTCAGTTGGAGGAAAGAAAACTATAACAAAATTTCAACTTTATCCGATCAATAAGTGGACTTATTCAATGTGTTACAACGGTTGGGACCCATGCAACGGAGTGAGTAATAGAATTTATGAGTAATAAATAAAACAAAATAAACACTAGAAAATTTAACGTGGTTCACCCAAAACTTTTTGGCTACGTCCACAAATCAACACTTGTACTATATTTCTTCTACTATTATAAATAGTAGGCATAAATGTACAATTTCTTCTACTATTACAAATAATAGACTCTCAGAGAAAAAATAACAAAAATAGCAAACACACAATTTCTTTTAGGAAAAAATATTCACTAAGCACACACTCTAATTTTTCTTGACAGATTATTTTATTTTATAATCTATGACATACATCACTGAAGAAAAATACTCTATGTACTTTTCTCTTCCTCTGACATATTTTCTTTCTTCCTGATGTATCTTAAAACTAAGGAGCAATTGCTCCTTTGATAGAGATGTTGGCACTCCTTTTTCAAAAGGTTGGTGGCTAACATCTCTTTTGTCAAAGTTGTTTTAACAAATTTTCTTTAGACAAGCACAACCTTCATTTGAATAGTTATTCAAATGGGCTGTGCAGTATTTTTAGAAACTAATTGACATATGGGCCCTCCATTTGGAGGGACCCACTCAACAACCACTGTTTCCATTTCAGAATAACTGGTGTTTCACATAATAAAGAAGAATGTAGTTTTTTTGTTTAAATTTAAATGTAGCGAGTTTTACATAACCAAAAAATTACTAAAGATATGTCTTTTTTGAAGGCATTTATTCAGGGTAACTTAGTAAACATATATTTTAATTTTTAGGAATGAGTAGTTCGCTCTGTTAGGTTGTGGAGCCTGATATTATATCCGAGTACTTTAGCAACAGATAGAAACTGTGGTACTGTAGCAACAACTATAGGGTATTGTAGCAACGACTACGAGATACTATAGCAACGGCTACGAGGTACTGTAGCAACGGCTACGAGGCACTGCAGCAATGGCTACAAGTTACTATAGCAACGACTCTTTTACTGTAGCAACGACCTTCAAAATCTTTGTATAAATTGGCTAGTCATTTGCTATGGTAAGACATCTTGAAATCCCACAAATCTAGAAATCTCCCAACTAGAAATCTCCCATCCACAAATCCAACAATCTTGTAAAAGCATTCCCCTGTGTAATTCTTCGGATATCATTAATATATATATCCTATCGCCGTGGGGCTTACCCATTGGGTAAACTCCACGGCGATATTGGGTGTTACCCCGAGAGTAACTTTTCTTTTTTTTTCTTAGATTTTCAGATCATATTTCCTAACAACTGCACCCACCGTGGGGCAAGAATCACTACGATCTGGATGTTGGTAAAAAACGCAGGGGGAAGAAAGGCTCCAAGAAGGTTGAGGAGGTGTCGGTCGGACCATTACCAAGTGAGGCCATAACAACTCACTCACTTTCGGCTGTGGAGTTGAGTGATGACGAACGAGGCGAAGATCCCTCCGACATCCCGCTTGGAAAAGGATGGGTCGAGAGGGTGGATACTGCCCTACGAGCAATAGAGTTTTTGGGCCGCCGCTTTAATCAGTTTGATGGCAAGTTCCAAGTCTTAGAGGAATTCACCTTTGAGGAGAATGCAGACATCCGGAAAGGGTTGGACGGTTGCTCAAGATGAGGCAGGCAGAGCTCAAGATGAGGGAGACCATCACTTCCTTAGAGTGCTGGCTCATTTAGGCATTTAGCAACATGAAGGCCATGGACGCCATAATGAAGCGCATGGACGGGACCATGGAGGCTATGAGTGCAAGGATGAGGGCACTAGAAAAAAGAGTGGCTGGAGGAAGATGCGTCGGGATTGCTGGATCAGGGGAGCCCAGAATTGAGGCTCCCAAGACACCTGTTTTCAAACGCGTTCGAAATGTGCAAGAGGTGGAAAATTTCTTGTGGCACTTAGAGAATTACTTCAAGTTCAACAAGGTGAGCTGCGATGATACGAAGATCAACACGACTGTAATGTACTTGAGTGAGATGGCGATGCTGCTGGTGGAAGTGAAAGGATGCTGGGCCAGGACAGAACTGGAGCGACGACAGGTTTCCACCTTTGATGAGGCCATCACACAGGTAGAGGCTTTGACGGACGCTCGTTATGACAGGCAAATCAGAGATCGAGGGGAAGACTCGGATGGTGATGATGACCAAGGTGAGGGAGATGGTGGCAGAGGCCGGGGATGGCAGCCACGACCCAAGCATCATGACACCGGCAGGCCTGATAACAGGTGGCCCGAAAGACAATGCGACGGAGAGGGCAGGGCGCAACTCGAGAGAGCACCCAAGTGCTACCTATGCGGGGAGCTGCATAGTTACAGGCATTGCCCCGAATTGAAAAGCCTTGGTTCTAAACTATGGAAAAGGAAGGAGCAACAGGCAAAGAAGGAGATGCACGATTCGGGAGAGCGATCAGAGCCCAGGTTCGAAGGACCGGAGTGATGGATCGACGTATGCAGAATTATCAGTGTGTGATAAAACCAAAGATCTGCAAGGGTGTCTTGTATCGAAAGTCTTCCTGTCATGTGATGGTACAGACAGTGTGTCCCATTGGGTAATAACAGTGGTACAAGATGATTTTGGCAGATCAGATGGTGTAACCTAGCGATATGGAATGTCTGCGGTAACATCTTGTGTCGAAAGTCTTTCCGACAGGATGGTCGGGTGGCGTGTCCCGTAGGTTGTTGCGGCGGTACAAGATGGTGGTAGATCTAAAATGATAATCGCTGAAGGGGAGGTCATGAGACTGTCGAGATCAGAGAATGCAAAGCAAGTAGGAGTTGAAGTTGAGTTACAGAGGAGTTCGCCTAGCAATGTTGCCACTGAAACTCAAAAAACTCTAGAGACAATTGCTGAAGAACCTGAGGTGGGAAAAGTAACACCAGAACAGACGTTGAGGAGATCATCTAGAACCATCAGGGCACCAGATAGGTAGAGGATTCAACTCAAGTGGGAACAAACCGAGGATTCAATCAAGTGGGAGCAAGCCATGGATGATGATATGAGTTTACTTGGGCAGGTGTTGTCTCGATTTCGGATGAATGATGCTAAACCCAAGACTACTTCGTTGACAAATCATTTAAATTGTCGAAGGAGCAGTTACCAAAGACAACTGCGGAGCTTGATGTATGTTATGGTCTGCACTAGACCTGATATAGCACATGCAATTAGAAGCTTGACGTGTGTTATGGTCTACACTAGACCTGATATAGCATATGCAGTTGGAGGCTTGATGTATGCTATGGTCTGCACTAGACCTGACATAGCACATATAGTGGGAGTTATTAGCAGGTTCATGGTAAATCCGGGGGGAAGAGCATTGGAAAGCTGTGAAGTGGCTTCTGAGATGCTTGAAAGGTATATCCAATATTTCACTTTGTTATGGTAATGGCAAAGTAATCCTACAGGTTTTTGTGGATGCTGATCTGAGTGGAGATGTGAATTCGAGCAAGAGCACATCCGGGTACATCTACACTATAAACGGAACAGAGGTTAGCTGGAAGTCTAAGCTTCAAAAGTGTATTGCCCTTTCGTCGACTAAGGCTGAGTACATAGGGTTTTGTTGAAGCTGAATTAGATGGAACAACGGTTAGCTGGATGTGTTATCTGAGTTGCCTGCAGGGAAAAGAGCTTTGATGAACAAATGGGTGTTTAGGATCAAAGCTGAATCAGATGAAACAACATTTAGTTAGATGTCTAAGCTTCAGAAGTGTATTGCCCTTTCATCGACTGAGGCTGAGTACATAGCAATAGCTGATGGCTGGTGGATTATTTGGAAGAATTAGGTTGGAAGCAGCGCGAGAGAAAATTCTTTATACAGATAGTCAGAGTGCCATACAACTGGTGAAGAATCCAGTATATCATCCGAAGACAGTACCATTTCACTCGAAGGTCAGTTGAAGATGGTGACATGTATTTGGAGAAGATAGAGGTGTAAAGAATCCGACATGTTGAACAAGTGTGTTGGTGTTGAAAAACTAAGGTTGTGCAAAACCTCGGTTGGTCTTTTGTAGGTTTTATAGAAGAAAGTGTTGCAATGGGGTGAAGATATTATTTTGGAGGCCGAGTAGATCATTTTCTAAGTGGGAGAATTGTTAGGTTGTGGAGCCTGATATTATATCCGGCACTGTAGCAGCATCGTTGCAGCACTGTAGTAACAGATTGAAACTGCGATACTGTAGCAACGGCTACGAGGTACTGTAGCAACGACTATGAGGTATTGTAGCAACCATTACGAGGTATTGTAGCAAAGATTACGAGGTACTGTAGCAACGACACTTTTACTGTAGCAACGACCTTCAAAATCTTTGTATAAGTAGGCTAGTCATTTGCTATGGTAAGACATCCTGAAATCCCACAAATCTAGAAATTTCCCAACTAGAAATCTTCCATCCACAAATCCAACAATCTTGTAAAAGCATTCCCATGTGTAATTGTTCGCATATCATTAATATATATATCCTATAGTCGTGGGGCTTACCCATTGGGTAAACCCCACGATGATATTGGGCGTTACCCCGAAAGTAACTTTTCTTCTTTTTCTTAGATTTTCAGATCGTACTTCCTAGCACTCAAGAGATATGCCAGAACACCTCTCTTATTTTGAAATGGAGGGAGTATCTTCTAAATTTTTATTCACTTCAACACCTTTTTCAGCAGCTATCTATTCACTAAAAGATGGAAAATAGAGCCAGCAGGCAGGAGTGGCTCAATGAAATTGGTGGCCTACAACCAACCCGCTATAGGACTTCTTAAACTTGCTTAACAAAATAAAAGGCGGAAACACACACTTAGGAAACACCTATATGTATACAAAGGAGGGGTAATGATTTAAAAGAGCTTCTGTGCTGCTTTGGACTTTTTTTTTCCTTGAGCCGAGAGTTTATCAGAAACAACCTCTCTACCTCCAGGATAGAGGTATGGTCTGTGTACATTCTATCATCCCCATACCTCACTTGGTGAGATCACACTGTATATGTTTGTTGTTGCATGCTTTGTGGACCTTTTCC
Source organism: Solanum medicagineum (assembly GCA_026153255.1). Classification (NCBI taxonomy): domain Eukaryota; kingdom Viridiplantae; phylum Streptophyta; class Magnoliopsida; order Solanales; family Solanaceae; genus Solanum; species Solanum medicagineum. The sequence continues at coordinate 9,999 of JAPFFP010046680.1, forward strand.
GATAGCCTAACACAATAAATCTCACTGCACACTATAAGCTGAAATGCCTAATGCAAATGCCAACACTTCAAACACTTGTTCAGAAGCAACACTTCCATGATATTATACTTATTTTCGTACATGACTTGAGAAGCCTCTACATGATGGTAACATGAAGCTCAAAAATTTAATATAGAATTCATTGCTGAACATTAAATTTCATGAATTATAATCTCATACACCAAAAAAAAGTGGTGCTAGAATTGGAAATGTTACAATATTGGACATTACCCAACCATAAAATCTTGAGCATATTGTTTACCTTGGTCCCGATAAAATTGGACATTTTGAGCTGATAATGACTTCCCTCTGTTGATTGCCGGCCCCAACCACAGGTACGTGTGTGAAATCATAATCCAATTGTTGGTTTCGACAGTCACCAAACCTTCTAGTGCCTTAACCACCAATGACATGGAAGGCCTCTTGGAAAAATCCCCACAGTAGACACCATGTAGCAAGGCTCATCATTTATGTCACTGCTTCCCTTTGGAGCTGCATATCCTCGCTGTTTTTTGTCAACCATATCCACGAGCTGCTCTTGTTCAGCTTTTCTCCTAAAGACACTTAGCAAATGGACATCTTCTTCGTCAGCTTGGGACCAGTCCAAATTCTTTCGCCCACGGAGAATTTCCAAGCGAACAATTCCAAAAGCATATACATCAACTTTTTCAGTGATTACCGAGTGTTCCTCTCATTCTAGTCACAACTTTGCTTATGTATTTCTCAATTAGTTTCGACAACCCAAAATCAGATATCTTAGCATTGAAATTTTGATCTAGAAGGATGTTTTGTGGTTTG
>JAPFFP010046681.1:0-10834 GCA_026153255.1 Solanum medicagineum
AATTAGGATGTTTGTGTTTATGCATGAGTAGGTGTCCCTAACGGGCACATGTCACAGCTCTCGGTGGGGTCGTGACACATAACAATCAGAACCCCAAAGACTCCAATCAAGCATCTTAGCATTTATTGCATACATAAGGTAGGTATAGACATTAAGAATGTATAAATAAATCTAGGGAAGTCTATCAGTCTCAATGGAGAATAGAAATAGTGCAAAAGACAACATAAACTCCAAGCTATATCATATATCTGAAAAAGTCCTTGAACTATAAGGACTCATCAACTCTGATGCTTGTAGCTATAGTAACTAGCCACATGTAGGAGGAGGAAAAAAGAAGTATCCGATCAATACTATTGAATTTACGAAGTATTACGGAATACAACATGTTAAAGATCCAGGATATGCAATTGATCATGATAATGGATTCATTTAAATCATAATTAAAACTGAAGTATGGTCAATGCATAATAATAAAATCATAAAGAAAACCATTAAAAGGGACTCTTAAACATTCATAACCATATACAGGATATCAACCATAACCAACAATATGACCATACGAGTTATAATATTGAATCCATATGTTGCCCCTATAGAGGAGAAAAGAGAGACTATTTGCCAAGGTGGATTCTATCTCATAAATGGTCATAACATACACTATATATGGATCAAACTGCTAGGCCAATTAAGGCAAACCTACAATAGTTACGTAGTTATAGGACTAGAGATAGCCACTAGAGACTCACTGATAACATTCAAACCTACTTGTCTTTTGGAAATATAGATGATCGTTAGTAGCATATAACCCAACTAAGATTCATGGCAAAATTCCATATGGGACAATGTGAGGGCTATTGAAATAATCAAGGACTATGAGATACTAGCTCTAATTCAAGAAGCAAACACAATAATTACTACTAAATGGGGGGAGATAAGCTACAAACTACTACTAAGGAACTGCGGTAAGGATTTATCAAGCAATAGAACAAAGGATAGGAAAATAGGATATCAATTAAAACTCAACTGATCTATTACACATAGCATCGTATAAACTTTATGGGTAGGGTAGGTTGCTTGAAACTACTATTTCCGATAGGAACATAATAGCGTATCACATGAACTTATTACAGCCTCATGTGCAAAATCACTGTAGGACATGCTTGCCTAAGCAATTTATAAGCAATCATCCTAATACCTTAAATCAAATTAAGGCATTCAACCATATAAACCCATGACCATCACATAAACCCTCCACTTAAATTGCATATTTTCATGAAATAATTGAAGAACAACAGTGTATTCTTGGCAAGATCCGATTGAAAATAGGATAAATAATGGAAAAAGTCCTATGCTAGATTCAAGTTTGTGATCTCAAATCATAAGTTAAACGTAAATTTAAGTATAAACCTATAAATCAATTAAGCTCGATTAAAGCAATTCAGTAAGAAAGACACTTGATATGCAAGAATATAATCAACTAAGTGTAAAAGCAAGAGATTCAATCAATACTCATAAACAAATTCAAATTCAAATCTCATTACATCTACAATTTATGAAATTGAAAGCAAAGAAAGAAAGAGTGAGTGAAGAATTTTTACAACGGAAGCTCACATTCTTAAATCCACTCAAGCAATTATAGAGCACTTTCTCTAAATCCTCACCCAAAACTAAAATCCTAAATTAAGGTATGTTTTTCTCTGAAAATTGTATGAACAATATTCTAAGATGTGAAAGATTGATGAATTCTGAGCTGAGAGTGCATGTATAATCTATTTGGTATCAAAATGGTGAGTTTTCAGAACTACCTTTAATATAGTCACTTTAGTACTCCACGTTCGTGAAGGTCAGTCTATTTCACACCTTTGCGTCTGCACCTTAGCTATGTGTTTTCGCGGATAGTACTGAGCTATACCTCTTCCTACGCGCTAGTGCTAAGCGCATTCGTGCTCACAACTTTCTTATGCTCTGCGTTCATGGACCTGATGGCCACATTTGTGAGCTTGAAGGCTGTGAATCGCAAAGTACAATAGAATACCAAGTACACATTTTTCTTTTTCAGCTTCATTTTTCTCCAAATCAATTCCAACCTCCACTCTTCCCAACAAAACTCCACTCAAAGAAATAATACCTTAAATATACACCATCCAAAGTATAATTAGCCTCAATTCATCAAATTAACAATACAAAATTATAAGAAAAAAAGCAATAAATGAGTATAAATTAAACATTCATCAACACCTAACTTACGACTTTACTTATCCTCAAGTAAAACAATACCAAGCACAAGAGGCTATCAAATGAAGCATACACAATCCCAATTCACTTCCTTCAACTAAACTGTGACTATGATTGACACTCAAGATAAGCCTTTATTTCAAGGTCAAAGCGATCGTCAATAGTAAAAAATCCCTAACCAAGATTAGGGTCTAATCAAAAGGGAATACAGGGCTTTGCCACTTTGATTCACTAACAATCAATTCAAATATCTAATAACTTAATTCTCAAGGAAGAGGGATTTTGTAATGATTGATAGAAAATAAACTAAATTAAGAAAATGGAGAGAATCAAATTGGAGAGCAACTTAGGAAATTGTGTTCCCCATGATCACTAACTTAAACACCCCGGATAACACAAGCTCAATTGGGACATTGCATGAGGACGGTAATTTAGGTTCTTCCAGCCTTCTTCTGAAGGTGAAGGTCGAATTTCACTATGGCGCTTGGCTGACTATCATAGTGTGCCAAACTAACCATTACCCATTGTCCTAGTCAACTCTCCTTGGCCAGGTCTAGTTGATTAGAGAGAAGACATCAATCGAATTTTGTTACCCATTTCCTTTTCCAATTCATCACTACTTAGATTGGGATCATGATACTAGGTGGGGGTTAATGTTGGCAACCATTAAACAACAAGCAAAATGAAGGGAAATGGATAATACATGCAAATATCCAACTCAAGAAGCGCAAATAATCCGGGTTTCCTAAGTTAGCTATTCATGGTTCGCACAACCCCAAGTTATGGGTTTAGCTACTCATGACTTAGGCAAGAAAGCAAACAATGCATAAAGAAGACATAGTTGATAGCTTACCCAAGAAGAATGAAGAAGAATAAAATCACCTTTGAATTTAGAATCACAAACTTGAATGATGAAATTAATCCACAATTGAATCTAATCTCCAAATTTGAGTCTCCAAAGAAAACCCTAAAAATCTACTCACTATTTTCTCTCTAAAATCCTCTACAAGACTCTTTACTTTGCAAAAACTGTGAAGAACTTCTTTATAAAGCCCTAAAATATACTATCTATAGTATTTACAAATAGGACCTAAACTAAATAAAAAATATTGGTTGGCGTCTGCTATGGCTAGTAGTTACGACTTGTAGTTACGACTCGTAGTGTGGCTTTCATAGTCAGCACATAGTATTTTGGAATTCACTGCTATGATACACCTCTACAAATTATAGTATGATTTACGACTTGTAGTACCTTATTGTAGTCCACACCTGTATTTCTTGGTCCACTTTTGATCAACATTTGTCAATTGCTATGAGGCCACTCTTAACGAGTCATAGAAGGGGCTACGGCTCGTACCTGGGGCTCGTAGGGCTAAATTCCACATTTTCAGACTTTGCTTTTTGAGCATTGTGAGTTGATACGAGACTGCCTCTATGACTCGTAGCTGGGGTACAACTCGTAGTGGGGTCCGTATTTCTTGAAAATCAGCAAAATCTGCAATTTTTCCTAAAAACAAGCTAACCTATATTTTCTGCAAAAACAAATATAAAAACTCATAAAAACCATAAAATTTGCATTGATAACACACAAAATCTCAAGTTTTAGGCATAAAATGTGTTGTATTTTGACAGCGCATCAACACCCTCAACTTAGAATCATTGCTTATCCTCAAGTCCGGACTCAATCTATAAAGATAATAAAGCAACACATAGAAGCTAATCCAATGGCATATACCATACTCTAATTCAACTCAGGTACCCATAACAACTTTTTCAACACCAGATCATGTAGCTAATAAGCAAACCACAACATATTAATACATTTGACAATCCAACTATGATAAGTTAAGGAGCATCCACAATTCACACTTACTGAACAAGTCAAATGCTGACCATGCAATGCAAGTAGCCTCACAGAAGAGAAGTCTCTTTTAACACTCAATAATGCTTTCAAAAATTGATCATGGGACTTGAAAGTATACTCACTCTCACAAATGACAATGTTGTATGATGACTAATACCGTAGTCTTGCCCATATACTCATAACTTGGACTGTTGACTAATTTAGTTAGGATCACTTTAGGACTTTATAAGCTTGTAATGTAGGCTCATGGGGCTTTGGTATGACATTTTGAATAATTTGTGACTAAAGTCCAACCTTGAACCACGCTTTTCAACACTTTCACCTCACCAACTCAATCATTCTCAACCTATTCTCCCTTTTATGGGTAACTTTCTCTTCAATTTTTCAGCTCGTGCGTTATTTTCAAACTCATTTTGCTCTTTCAACTCAGTCTAAGACATCTTTTTTCTTTTTCTTTTACTCGACGCATAACATTATATTCTTTCTTTTATTCCCAACTCACCACCTTATTTTTGCCATTATACTACAACATAGGCCACCCTCAACTTAGGTTGTTATCCCGCGGTGAAGTACATAATATCCAATCCCCAAATCAGGGGCACTTTTGGTAGCCACCCTCAACATAGGCTTTTGCCTCAATCAAGGTTCACAATACTCAACGATAGACCAAGGTCAATCTCAAGGTATTTCACCAAACAATGTTAGACTAATTAACTGTTAAGAAAGAAAAGGGTACATGTCAAGCTCAAACATTTGGAACGAGGGATAAGCCCTTTCATTTTGGGTTAAAGTGGACTAAATCAAGGAACAAGGGCCTAAGATTCTTTCCTAATCCACATAATCTGCACTCCAACTTAAAGTAACAGGGCAAGTTTTGAATCAGTACACAATGCATTAATATAAAAAAATTAGCTCACATATGTCATTGCACACATAGCCAATGAAAACTCACAAATCATGCTTCAAGTATCAAGTTGCCATCACTTAATTAGAAAAGAATATTGCCAAACCGTTCAAACATGCATGATTGCAACATAACCATTGATCAACAAAATTTTGATGGATACCGATTTTTCAAACAACAAAAACATACCCAGTGGAATCCCATAAGTGGGGTCTAGGGATGGATAAGAATTTTTCAAAATATTTCATAAATCATTAAAAACAAGATACACACCATAAGTTTAACAACCATATACTACAAATATTATCTAAAAGTCCTAACATGTCGGTTCAATAGAAATAAAATATCCACGAGGAAAAAGAGCACAAGCAAGAAAACCTCATGATCAAACTTTGGGGGTAGCTATGGACTAAAAGCTACTTGACTTCACCCTAGTCCATAGCCACCCAATGTACAATACAAAATCAAAATAAGCACAAGGGGTCATAGCTCGAGTTGCCTCCTGAGCAATACCTGATTTATTGTCACGACATGACATAGAAGATTTACTTCCTCATATCACTTCAAGGTCCCACTCTTCCACTATTTTGATCTCCTCTATGTCTCCCGTGTAAAGTTGACTCTTTCACCATTGACTTTGAAAGTTCCTCCATCTCATTTCTCTAGCTCAATGGCCCCATCACTGAAGAGATGTGTCACTCGAAAGGGTCCCATCTATCTAGATTAAAGTTTTTGAGGGAACAACCTCGATCTAGAATTGTAGAGCAACATCAAGTCCCCTTAGTGCAAACTGATGACTTTCTATGGGATGATCATGTCGAAATTTCATCCATCGTTTGTACAATGTCGAACTCTCATGTGCCCTTTATTAAAATTCATCAAGCTCATCAAGTTGACCCAGCTTGGATTGTGCAGCATCATGCCAATCAAGATTCAACTTCTTTAATGCCCACATTACTTTATGTTCAAGCTCCACTGGCAAATGACATGCCTTCCCAAAGACAAGTTGGTAGGGAGATGTAACAACCCCAAAAACTGCCCCAAAACGCGCCTCAAAATGCCTAGGATTTTAATTTTCATATATCATAAAATTCATTTACTAAATCAAAAATCCGACTTCATATTTGTGATCAGGGGTCAAAATTAGGTGAAAAAGGTCTAACCCTGATTTAAGAGCGAAAGATTAGCAATTATAAATTTTTAAGTGACGAATTCCAGTGAGGTTTATGCGTTCCTCAGCGACGTGCCAAGGGCGTGCTTTAGTGTAATTTCTTCTCCGCGTCCTCTCCGCGATGCAGAGAGGTGTATTTTTCCTGTCAGTGTTTCCCTGTGCGGCCCAAAATATTCTAGTGTTGGGTCCAAGTTTCCCTAACGTGTTTTTATCTATATTTAGCCAAATTTCACCCATATATCACCCTAAACATTTCCCAATATTCCCCAAAATACTTAGCCATATTTTCACTCTAAAATTCAAGATAAAAACCCTCATTTGGAACTAAGGATTTCCTTCAAGCTTCAAGTCTCCATCCTAAATTTTCACCAAGACCTTCACCAAAGCTAAGGCATGTGGTGTTGAACCATTGGGTCCTTCCACCCATGGTGCCTAAGCCTTCTTTTTACTAAAAATGCATGATTTAAAGTTGATTTTATATGTGGGTCTTGTATATTGAGAAATTTACTGCATAATGATTTTAGTTCACGAAAGTATGGTTGTTTTAGCATGTTTTGAGCTCTAAATCTTTGATCTAATGTTGGATTTGATGAGGGGTTTGATGTGAATATCTTAGGGGTGTTGCAAGGTTTTGATTGATGGTTTTACAATAGATTTTTTGCATGATTTCATCTCTAAATTGCATGGTCTTTCACCCCCATTTCACACCCTCAAAGTGTTTGATAAAATGTCTGGATTTGGTTCCTTGAGGAATTAAAGGTCCAATACATGAGATATGATATGAATGATGTTATGATGATAAAATGAGCTTATGTATATGATTATTCTTATAGGAAGTGTTGCAGTAGAACATATGAAAAATCCTATATAAAGTGTTGCATTAGACCATACCCGATCCGAGGGGACAAGAGCCCGGGTAACCATGCTGGGGGTTTATACTCATCAACCATGCAAGGGGTTTATACTTCGTCACCGTGTGGGTAAGGTGCGATTACCATCAACCTTGAGGGCTTTATACTTGTTCACCATGTTGGTAAGGTTTGATTATCATCAACCATGTGAGGGGTTTATACCACACAACCACCAAGGGGTTTATACCTTGAATAGCTAGCTTGGTCTCTTCCCCACATATGATATCCGATATGAGAATGAGCTACTTAAGCATGTTTTACTTACGCATTGAACATACATGTCATATTGCTACACTATGCCTATCGTCTAATGTATGCATTTTGCGTATGATGTCTATCTATTATTGCATTGCATCCCGTATACTTAGTACATTCAAACGTACTAACGCATACTCTTTCCTACATGATATCACCATGTAGGAACCGGCCTCAAGTTGATCATCCTCCTTCCCCACGTGGCTAGATCGGTTCTACTCAAAGCTAGTTGGTGAGTCCTCCTTATTTGGGGAACCTAGACTATGTTGCTATTATCTATGTATTGAGACTCTTTCTTATGTTCTATTTTGTCTATGAGGGTGAGCCCGGTTACTTTGTCTTGTCCCCCGCTCTATCTATTTATTTAGAGGTGTATGTTGGACAAATTATGTTTCTATGTTATGAGTTATGACGCCTCAGCCCTTATTGATGTTGTTTTGCAAGCTATCCCTTACCCTTTGCCCCTTAATCTTATCTTATGTCTTTTTATATGCTTTCACGACCAAGGATGTGTAATGATAAGTTGAGAGACTTGTTAAGAGTTCCTCCGAGTTCCCCATTTGCCGTGTCACGGCCACTTGTAGTTCAAAATACTTGATTTAATGCATGATTATGAAAGAATTCGAAAGATATTTCATAGTCAAATTATGAAAAGACCGAAAAGCTCAGGAATAGAATAGGGAGAGGTTGGAGTACAGTTGAGTTTTCAGCACTGAGCTCGCCTACATATCCCTAACATGGGAATAAAACTGTTTGTAGTTTGACTCGATCGATTGAAAACAAAATCTCTTATGTTAAGATAACCTTTGGTTGGGAGGAGTGACAAGTAAATTAAGTATGAAAAAGAGGCTTGGAACCTCTTAGTCATGAATGTGGAGCTCTTCACATTCATAAATAAGAACTCACACTGGCATAATTTTCAAAACCTTGGTGCATTGTCACTCAGATTGGAAAATCTGCTTCTAATGAGGGTTAAAATTTCATCGGATGTGAAACTAAAATTAATAAACTCAAGGAAATACTGACATGCCTTTTATAGGGGTGTGGTTGGATTATGGTGAAAGTCACTTCTCAGCTCGCGTCCAAAGAATGTGACGTTCCTCTTCAGACTATGTCCCAGTTTGCTGCTAAGAAAAAGTTTCACGTTATGCTGCATCCTACTTGTTGACGTCCACACCTGTGGTTTGTTGAGAATTCATCCTCTCAGATGCTCTCGACAAAGATTGAGATAAAACTTGTTAGTATGAAATGGAACTCGAGTTGGGAGACAGTGACTTTTACCTCATTGACTCATATTCATCCCTTTGAGCATTTAACATCGACTTCTTCCAGTTTTGATGTAATAGATGATAAATCAATATTATGTAATATGCTGATGGCTCTCTTGACATGATATTATGATGGTCGTTTCTTTAATACTGATACGAATATGTTGCTTCTCTTGGCAATGGTGCATAAACGTAACGTCCTCTTGGCAGTATATGATATCTTTCTTGGAAATAACATAATGATGATATGCATATGATGTTTATTTTGACAATAATATAAATATAATAATAGTCCAATTGTAACGAGATAGACGAGTCGATAATGATCCAATTATAACCAGGTGGATGACTTGATAATTGTCCAACTGTAACGAGGTGGATGACTTGATAATGGTCCAATTGTAACAAGGTGGATGACTTGATAATTATCTAACTATAATAAGGTGGATGTCTCGATAATGATCCAACTGTAACGAGGTGGATGACTCGATAATGGTCCAACTGTAACAAGATGGATGGCTTGATAATGGTCCAACTGTAATGAGGTGGTTGGCTCGATAATTTTTCTACTATAATGAGGTGCCTTAATAATTGTCCAATTGTAATGAGGTGGACGACTCAATAATTATCCAACTGTAATGAGGTGGATGGCTCGATAATGGTCGAACTGTAGTGAGGTGGATGACTACATAATTATCCAACGGTAACAAGGTGGATGGCTCAATAAAATCCAATTGTAATGAGGTGGATGGCTCGATAATTATCAAACTGTAATGAGGTGGATGGCTTGACAATGATCCAATTGTAATGAGGTGGACGACTCAATAATTATCCAACTGTAATGAGGTGGATGGCTCGATAATAGTCCAAGTATAATGAGGTGGGCAACTTGATAATGGTTCAGCTTAATTTAAAATAAAGGCCCTGAAATAGACAAGCAAACTATGGAAACCACTTATGTGGTGGTGAACCCAACAAAACTATATGTCGAGGCCCTTGAGTAGATAAGTAAAATACATAAACCACTTATGGGGTGGATAACCTAGAAATTCTAAAACATCAACCCACACAAGGTCAACAAACATGTATGCTTATATAGATACACGAAGATCATCCTAATGGACAAAATAGAAATCACATTGACATATACATTTGTCATGTTTACGACTCTCTTCCTAAGTCTCTTTCAAAAGATAGAATGAATGAGGTGAATTGGATAAATTCTTTTACACAAACATTAAAGCGATTCCCATCTTCTTCTTCTAACAAACTCAATACATTTTAAGTTTATCCCACGATGTCTTAAGTCGTTCATGAAGACATGAATTGACTTGGTAACCTTAATTGTTATGAGGACATGTGATTTTCAGCATCTATTGATTTGACAGACTTGTCATTTTGTCCTTGCAACACTTTTGCAATAACATCATCTCCAGATTGGATATTGATTTCTGGGACGATTCCAACTTTGCTAGCATAGCAACTTGTAAAACTTGAGATCAAGCATTAGCAATCATAACAAAGTAAAGTATATAATTAGAGACAAAGCGTGAGATTATGTCATTCAGCTATAAAGATCAGGCCATGGTAAATTGAGTGGTGATCTCAATCATGACTCGTCACTAATTGGTGTTTGCTCCTTTGCATCCTGTAGTCCTTGTGCGCGCTTTGTATCTGGCAATACTGACTTGATTCTTTTGAACTTTGAGAGAATTTGTCAAGCTTGTATCTAATTACTGCAAAACATAGTGCAAAAGTAATTAGAAATTACTTTGACATGATATATTATATTAAAAATAAGATGAGATGAGAATTTGTTCAATTGATTATGACAAGATCACTTGTCACAACCCAAGCATAGGGCCTAGACGTGACACGATGAATGGGGAATGTGAAGAGACCCCAAACAAGCCTCTTAGCAAATTATTCACACATCATTGGTCATGAAAGTAGATAACCATCAACAAGTGATATAAATAAAAAGGGAAGCAGGACTAAGGGAAGTTGTTGATAATCTCAAAAGCATAAAAGAGTCAAGCTCATAGCATATACATACATAATATCCAACAACACCTCTACTTTAGAATGGAGGGGGTCCCAAGACACTCCCTGGGCTCACCCTCATAATAATAAGTGTTCAACATAAGAAGGAGTCTCAACATAACATGAAATAAGTAGATATTGTCCTCGGAATTGAGGACTCACCAAAGCTTTCTCCGAGAACCA
>JAPFFP010046682.1:0-10833 GCA_026153255.1 Solanum medicagineum
TGTTCTTGCAGAAAATTTAGGTTGGCACGATTTTGAAAAAAAGCTGTAGATTTTGCTTGATCATAGGACTTACGAGCTAACCTACGAGTCATAGCCCAAGCTACGAGTCGTAAGGTATGTTGTAGCAAGAAACAGAGACAAAAAATCAGACGTTTGCTAAGTAGAGGTCACCCCTACAAGGCTATCCTACGAGTCGTGAGTTTACTACGACTCGTATGGTTGGACTTACAGCAGGAATCATAGAGCCAAAAATGTTGGACCAAAATTTGGAGGCCTAGACTACGAGAGGAACATACGAGTCGTAGCCCAAGCAACGACTGTACTAGTGGGTCGTACCAACTATGTGCAAGATGCCAAGATCCTGATACGGGACCCTGATTACAACTTGTAGATCACCCTAAGAGTCGTACCTGCGAGGCATACCAGCTGCTAGCTATTTCTGTAGACCTTTTAGGGTTTATTCGTACACACTATAAATACATTAAGTTAGGGTTTCATTTCATATCAGATATCTGACATTGTAGACTTAGGAATTTGCGTTTAAATATTCTCTCAAGAATATTTTAGGGTTCTTAGTTTAGTTTATTGTTTTCTCTTGGAAAATCCATTTTGGGATTGCAAATCTTGCTTTGTACACATTGTCAATCTATCAAGCTTTGGGTTTGCAACTTGTGGAGTCTACACTCTTCACTGTTCTTGGTAAAACTTCAACTATATCTTGTATTTGTATTTTTGTTTGTTTTGCCTTAGCCATGAGTAGCTAAGCACCCACAACTTGGGATTGTGGGAACCATGGGCAGTTAACTTGAAATAACCTAGGTTTATTGCATCTCTATGATTGGGGTTTTGCATGCATTGTCTATTTCCCTTCATTATGATGTTGTTTAGTGGTGGCTAACACCAAACCCCACCTTCTATCACGATCCCGACCAAGGTAGTGACAAATAGAAAAAGGAAAGTAGATGACAGGATTCGATTGATGTGTTCTCGTCTAATCAACCAAACCTGACAAACTGGAGGTTGACTGGGACAATAGGTAATGGTTAGTTGGCACGCCATGGTGGCCGACCAAGCGTTATGGTGAATTTCGACCTTCACCTTCACAAGAGTTCTAGAAGAACCTAAAAACCATCCTGTATGCGAATCTCCAATTGTACTTATGTTATCTAGGGTAATCGAGTCAACGAACCATAGGGAACACAATTCTCAAGTTGTCCTTAAAATTGAGTGTTTTCTCGCGTCATAGTTTAGTGTTTATTTTACTTATCTTTTGAATCACAACCCCTCCCCTCCCCCCTACAAATTTAGAGATTGTAGTTATAAATACATGAAATGATTAGTAGTGAAGTCTTGTAATCAGACCCTGTATTCCTTGTGGATTTAACTGTAGCCTTCGGTTAGGTTAATTGCTGACAATGACCACTTTCTTATTGGAGCATGAACATCATCATTGCACCATTTTGGTTTTCCTCAAAAATAAGTTCGTGTATGCTATCTTAACTGTGGTCTCATTAGGAACTAGTGGGCAGGTAATTGGGAAATGTTGTCTCATGTCCTCCATTTATTTTGGGACTGTTATTGGACTGTTTATGTGTAAATGTAGGGAAAAGTTTGGTTGAAGCTGGAATAGGTTTGGGGTTGTGGACGTCGAAATGTAGCGAAATAGACGTAATGTTATGCTGCCTACTTTTGTGTTGTGTAGAGTTATTACGTGTTATACTTTGTGAGCTATTGTAAGCTTGTTGTTAGGACTAAAATATGCCGGATATGACATGTATATGGAAATGTGTATTAGAAAGTACGATTAGAAGTGGAAAGGTTGAAAGAATACTCTTGGCTTGATAGTTACAACTTGCTGCCCGAGTGTTATTTTTTATGAGATTGTACTACCAAGATATATTTATTAGCTGCTAATACTTGTTTTACCGCCTACACTATTGTACTTAAATATTTGGGGGGGGGGGGAAGGAGGTTACTTTGAGGTAATAATGAGGTCGTACAACGAGGTATGTAAGGCTACTTGATTTCATATTATTTGGCATGAAATATAGCTTCTTCCTTCGCACATTTAGGCACTTACAAACTCTGATATAACTAATAACCATGTCTCCACTTTTAGCATGTTCATATATTCCCATACATAGCTATTGTCAAATTTGTATACATACTTTAGATACCATATACATGAGTTCCTTTTTTTTTTATTTTGCTGAATAAAGTCCATGTGTTGTTTCATCTCCTACACATTTCATTAGTTGTGTAACCTACTCTATTCATTGTGGTATTATCTTGCCTTATTATTTACATGTCACCTATTATATCTATAGCCCTACAACTCAAAATGTTATCACCACCAAAAGAATCATATCAAAAGTAAATAAAAGATATAAAGTGAAGTTGCTTATTGATGTGTGGTATCCCAGGGGTGGAATAATCACTCTAGCATGGGTTGATCCCATATTACGGGGTGTATCCTAGGGGTGAAAGGACAACCTAGCATGGGTTGATCCCGGTATTGATTTACCACTGATCAGCTGGTCATTTGTACCATATACTGTTCACAGATTATAAAGTAAAGAAAGGTAAAGCAACAAAAAGGACATAAAGTACATGACTCCACAATATGACTAAAAGGTGGTCTCTAATCCTTAGACCAATGCATGATTGCATTTGAGTTTTTATTTCATATATAGTACTTCCTGCCTTACATATTCAGTACAACCACATAAACAATAGTATTTACATGGAAATCGTCAAGCCTTTGTAAAGCTTTATCAACATTGAAGCTCAATTCTTCACCATTCACTTTGAATTGCAATCTCCTACTTTCAACATCCACCAGGCTCTAACCGTAGCCAAAAATGGTCATCCCAAAATGATAGGCACATCAATGTCCATATGACAATCCAACACTATGAAGTTAGCAAGGAATATAAATTTGTTTACTCTAACTAACACATTATTCAATATCCTGGCCGACCTTTTGATCGGCTGGTCATCCATAAGTAGCTTCATGGTTTCGGAGCCAAAATATTTACATGAAGCTATTCAAATACCATCAGAGGCATCATATTTACCCTAGCCCCTGAATCACATAGGGCTCTTCCAAAATTACATGCCGCCATTGTGCATAGAATTGTAAATGCACCTGGATCATTTCTTTTTGTTACCACTTGTCTAGTAAAGAGAGTGCCACAGCTATGCCAAATCTCGATTATCTCACAGTCTAAGGCTCTCTTTTTGGTTACCAATTTCTTCATCAATTGTTCATATGTTGGAATCTTATTGAGAGCATCAACCAATGGGATATTGATTGCTAAACAAGTGAAGGTGGATGGAAATTTTTGAAACTTAGCTTTGTCACCTTCTTTCTCATGATGTTGAGTGAACATTGCAACCTCCATATGTAGCTTTTTAGGAATGGTTCCCCTTTCATTCATTTCTACTTTAGCTCTTTTATTGCCTTTTCCACAATTCTTAATTGGCCCAAATAAAGGGATTTCGGATCCCATGCCAATTTCACAAGGAGCTATAGCTCCGATGGTGATGTCTATTCATTTTTTACCATTGCCTCTTGTTGAGTTGTGCACTTGTGCTGAGAGAGTTGATAAGAAAGCCTTCAAACTTTTAATTGATGCATCCTAAGAGAGAACCCCAACCTCAATTCACCTAGCACTTCATCTGAAGCTTCCACTATGTTCATGAAACGACCCCAAAAAGTCCCCAAAATGTGCCTCAAAAGTGCCAAAATCGTAATTTCCATATATCTTTAAATCCATGCGTGATATCAAAAATCTGACTTTATATTCTTAATCAAGGGGAAAAATTGAGTGGGAAATGGGTCTAACCTAGATTTTAGAGCAACCTTATCCAAATTTGAAAATAGCAAAATGCAATTTCCAAAGATGTTTTCGCATCCCTGGAGCAATGCGACTAGCGCGCGCCTTTGTGATATTTTTGCTCAGCTTTTGTTGTTTGATCCAAGGCTTTTGGGTCTTGGTCCTAAGACTTTTCATACATAAAAATACCTATACTTAGCCATATTTGAACACCATATCATACAAGATATTCCCCAATACTCTCTCTAACACTTAGACAAATATTTCACTCAAAATCAAGGGTCCCAAACTCATTTTAGATCTTAAGGAATTCACTTAAGCTTCAAGTCTCCATTCAAATCTTCATCAAGGAATTCTCCAAAGTCAGGGTATGTGGGTTTCAACCATTGGGTCCTTCAACCCATGGTGCCCATGCTTTCTTTTTACATAAAATTCATATTTCTAAGTCGATTTACTTATGAGTCTTATTTACTATGAATTTGATTAAGAACAATGTTGGGGTTTCATAAAAGTGTGACTGTTTAAGCATGTTTTGAGCTATGAATTAAGTATCTATTTTAAGATTTGATGAAGGGTTTCAATGTATATTGCATGAGGGTATTACCAAGTATTGGTGGGTAGTTTTACATTGAATTTTATTGCATGATTTGTACTCTTGAATTGCATGATCTTACACTAGCATTACGCACCCGCCAAGTGTTTGGTAAAATGTCTAGCTTTGGATTCTTGAGCTATTGATGGTCAATTGCATGATCTATGACTTCAGTGACTTTATGATTAGGAAAGGAAGGTATATATGTGTTGTTATCATGGAAAGTATCTCTAGTGTTGCAAGTTGACCATACCATAGATAAGGGGTATGTACCTCATCCACCTTTTTGAGTGGTGGCAACCCCATACTACAATAGATGAGGGGTACGTACCTCATCCACCTTATTGCATAGTGGCAATCCTATACCATCTTAGATAGGGGGTATGTACCTTATCCACCTTGTCGAGCGGTGGCAATTCCGTACTACCATTGATGAGGGGTATGTACCTCATGCACCTTCCAAGTGGGTGGCATGCCTTGGATCCCAAGTACTAAGTTGCTTGGTCTATGATGATGGTCTCTTTCTTCACATGTAATATGTTCTATATAAGCATAGTTTATTTGAAGCATCATTCAGACATGCCATATTATTATTATGCTGTCCATTGCTTATGATATTGCATTTCATCTCTGTTGCCTATCCCTTCATGCATTGCATCCTACATATTTAGTATATTCAAACGTACTAGCGCATACGCTATGCCAACATGATGTTACCATGTAGGAACCAAAGCCCTACTTTATCCTCCTCCTCCTCCATGTGACTAATACGATTTCTCCCAAAGCAAATTAGTGAGTGCTCAACTCTGATGACATACTTCTCTTGATTTATGTTATGTATTAACTCTTCTTATATTGGTAAACTTATGACTATGAGGGTGAGCCTGGATATTATCTTGGCCCCTGATCCTATCTATGTATTAGAGGTATTGTTGGAATCTTATGATATGTTAATGTTATACTATTGGCTTGATATGTTTCTATGGTATCAAAGACGTCCCTTAGCCCCATATTTTTCCTTTTTTCTATCTATTGTTGTTGTATTATTACTTTCGAGGGCAAGGATGTGTAATGATATACTAAGAGGCTTGTTTTGGGGTCCCTTCGGGTTCCCCATTCGCCCGTTTCATGTCTAGGCCCTAGGTCCCGGTCGTGACAAACTTGGTATCAGAGCACTAGGTTGTTACTACTCCTCGGTATCTAACACACCGTGTCTATTAGAGTCTTATTTATGGTTGTCTTCTGCACCAAAACTATGAGTGAGAGGCCATGAGATGTTTTAGGAAATGTTTCCCTTCTTCTTGATCTATGCCGTGTTATAGAAGGTAGGTAAGGTTCTTCTCTAACGTATATCCTTTGCCATTTTTAGATCATGCCTAACATAAGAGGAAGAAGAGCCCGTACTCTCGATAAACAATTGGCTCATGGAGAGCTCTGGGATGCTCTCACCTTGCTAGCTCAAGTCATGGCTAACAAAGTCAATCAAGGGGCCCAAGCCCCTCATGCTCCTACTCTGGCATCTCGGGTGAGGGACTTTGTGAGGATGAACTCATAAGAGTTCTATGGATTTAAAGTAGAAGAGGACCCTGAAGAATTTGTTGATGAGGTGTACAAAGTGTTGGCTATTATAAGTGTTAGGTCAGATGAGAAGGCGGAGTTGGCAGCATACCAACTTAAGGGGGTGGCCCAAATATGGTTTAACCTTTAGAAAGCGGAGAAGGGGAACAATAATGTGATTCTATGGGAGGACTTTAAGGCAACATTTCTCAACCGGTTCTTCTCTCTTGAGCTTAGGGAGGCCAAAATGATGGAGTTCATGAATTTGAAGCAAGGATCTATGAGTGTGAGGGAGTACGCCCTCAACTTCAACCAACTCTCAAAATATGCTCCATACTTGGTTGCCAACCCGAGGTCTAGAATGAACAAGTTCGTGATGGATGTATCTGATTTGGTGAATGAGGAGTGTTGGGTCGCTATGTTGATTAGTGACATGGATTTGTCCCGCTTGATGACCTATGCCAAACAATTAGAAGGGGAAAAGTTGAAGAAGAGGAGGAGTGGTGAAGCTAAGAGGGCCCATTTTGATGGCAAGTTCCAAAGTCTCAAAGGTGGCCAGTTTTATCACGGCCAAGGGTCTTCTCATACTCCTAATAGGAGGTTTGCCAGTAACTACCCCAGGGCCCAGGGAAATGGTGGTATGGTGCCTAATGCTATGTGTCCAAAATGTGGTAAGGGTCATGGTGGCCCATGTTTGAAGGATACCAATGCTTGTTTTGGCTCTGGGGAAGTAGGCAACAAGATAATTGATTCTCCACGAAATCACAACAAGGGTAAGGATGTTCATTCACAAGGCCAAGGTGCAAATCTGGTTCCTTGGAGGAGAGGAGGACAACAAGGTTGTGACCCAAGGCATAATCAATTCTATGCACTCCAGGGGAGACAAGGGGTTGATGAAGTGTCTGATGTCATCACCAGTAAGTTAAAAGTCTTTGATTTTGATGTGTATGCATTGATAGACCCAAGTGCCACTCTTTCTTTTGTTACTCCTTTTGTTGCCAAAAAGTTTCATGTTGAGCTTGAATTGTTGTGTGAGTCTTATGAGGTGTCTACTTCCATTGGTGTATCTATTGTTGTTAGAAAGGTCTATAGAAATTGCCCCGTTTGCATTTTGCATAAAATTTTGCCTTGGCGATCTTGTTATGTTGGATATGGTAGATTTTGATGTCATTCTTGGGATAGATTGGTTGTATGTATTATGGCTCTATTGATGTACAACCTGTAGGGTCAAATTCCAATTCCTAAATGAGCCCATCCTTGAGTGGGAAAGTCATGATGTGGTAGTCAATAGTAGGTTTATCTCTAGCATTAAAGATCAAAAGTTGATCTCTAAGGGGTGTTGAGTCTAAAGTCCTTCCTAAAGAGTTAGTTCTAGTGGTGAATGAGTTTCTTGATGTCTTTCCTGACCTTCCCGGTGTTCCTCCTGAAAGGGAAATAGACTTGGTATAGACCTCCTTCCCGATACCCAACCCATTTCTATTCCCCTTACCGTATGGTCCCGACAGAGTTAAAGGGATTGAAGGAGAAATTGAGGGACTTTTGGAGAAGGGTTTTATTAGGCCTAGCCAATCACCTTGGGGTGCATCGGTGTTGTTTGTGAAGAAGAAAGATAGGTCCCTTAGGATGTGCATTGCCTATCAACAACTTAATAGGGTCACCGTAAAAAATAAGTATCCTCTACCAAGGATTGATGATTTGTTTGACCAACTTCAAGGGGCTAGTCACTTCTCTAAGATTGATCCTCGGTCCGGGTATCATCAAGTGAGGGTGAGGGAGTGTGACATTCCTAAGACGGCCTTCCGGACAAGGTATTGGCATTATGAGTTTGCTGTTATGTCTTTTGGGTTGACCAATGCACTGGCTATCTTTATGGATCTTATAAATAGGGTCTTTAAACCCTACCTAGATTTGTTTGTTGTGATTTTCAACGATGACATTTTGATCTAGTCTCATAGTGAGGAGGAGCATATGGGTCATTTGAGGGTGGTACTTCAAAAGTTGAGGGAAGAGAAGTTGTATGCTAAGTATGAGAAATGTGAATTTTTGTTGAAAGAGATTGCCTTTCTAGGTCATGTGGTGTCGGGGAGGGTATTAAGGTGGATCCTAAAAAAATGGAGGTGATTAGAAATTAGCCTTTGATCCCTCAGATATTAGAAGCTTCTTGGGCTTAGCGGGTTATTATTGAAGGTTTGTGAATGAGTTCTCTTCTGTTGCTTCTCCCATGACTAAGTTGACTTAAAAGAAGGCTAAATTTTTGTGGACCGATGAGTGTGAAAGGAGTTTCCAAGCCTTAAAAGATAAGCTTGTGTCCGATCCTATTTTGTCCTTACTGAAAGTGTTGAAAGGGTTTGTTATGTATTGTGATGCCTCTCGAATTTGTTTGGGTTGTGTCTTGATGCAAAATGCTAAAGCGATAGCCTATGCTTCTAGACAACTCAAAGTGCATGAAAAGAATTATCCTACCCATGATCTTGAATTGGCCGCCGTGGTATTTGCTTTGAAAATTGGTTTCATTATTTGTATGGAGTGCATGTTGATGTGTTTACCGATCATAAGGGTCTCCAATATGTGTTCACTAAAAAAGATCTCAACTTGAGACAAAGGTGGTTAGAACTCCTTAAGGATTATGATATGGGTGTGCATTATCATCCCGGTAAGGCTAATGTTGTGGCCAATGCTTTGAGTAGGATGTTTATGGGTAACCTAGCTCATGTTGATGGTGGTGGAAAAGAGGTGGCTGGGGAGGTTCATCGGTTGGCTAGATTGGGGGTTAGGTTGGAAGAGTTTGATAATGGTGGTATTGTGGTTGTTGATGGTCCAAAATCTTCCTTGGTTGATGAGGTAAAAGCAAAACAAAATCTTGACCCCTCCTTGTTAGAATTGTAGGCCTTGGTGAGAGAGGGCAAGGTGGAGGTTTTCTCCTAAGGGGGAGATGGTGTCCTTAGGTACCAAGGTAGGTTGTGTGTGCCTAGTGCGAATGACTTAAGAGGGAGGATTCTCGATGAGGTTGATAATTCTTCCTATTCTATTCACCCGGTTCTACCATGATGTATAGGGATCTGAGGGATGTGTATTGGTGCGGAGGTATGAGGAAAGTCATTGCCAAATTTTTATTTGGTTGCCATAGTTTCCAACAAGTCAAACCCGAACATCAAAGGCCGGGTGGCCTAACCCAAGATATAGAGATTCCTACTAGGAAGTGGGAGGAAATTAACATGGATTTTATGGTTGGGTTGCCTAAGACTAGAAAGGGTCTTGATTCTATTTGGCTCGTGGTTGATAGGATGACAATGTCGGCTCATTTCCTACCAGTCAAGACTACTTATTGGACTGAAGACTATGCTAAATTGTACATTCATGAGTTGGTTAGATTGCATAGGGTACCCTTGTCTATTATATCGAATCATGGTGCTCAATTCACTTCTCACTTTTAGAGGTCCTTCCAAAGAGGTCTTGGTACCAAGGTAAAACTTAGTATGACCTTTCACCATCAAATGGATGGCCAAGCTGAAATAACTATCGAAACTCTTGAAGATATGCTTAGATCTTGTATTTTGGAGTTTAAGGGTAGTTGGGATGATCATCTTCCATTGATTGAGTTTGCTTATAATAATAGCTATCATTTTAGCATTGGTATGGCCTCTTTTGAGGCCCTCTATGGTAGGTGTTGTAGGTCCCCGGTTGGGTGGTTTGACGTAGGGAAAATGGCATTGTTGGGTCTGGATCCGGTTATGAAGGCTATGGAGAAGGTAGGGTTGATTAGGGAAAGGTTGAAGACAACCCAAAGTCATCAAAAATTCTATGCCGATATGACGAGAATGGACCTTGAATATAAAGTTGGTGATTGGGTCTATTTGAAGGTTTTACCCTTGAATGGTGTGGTTTGTTTGGGTAAAAAGGGTAAGTTGAGTCCAAAATATGTGGACCCTTATAGGTGAGGAGGGTTGGTAAGGTAGCCTATGAGTTGAAGTTGCCTAGTGTAATGGACTTGGTTCATTCGGTCTTTCATGTATCCATGTTGAGAAAATGTGTGGGTGACCAGAATGCTATTGTCCCATTGGATATTGTGGGAGTTATTGAAGACAACTTGACTTATGAAGAGGTTCCAGTAAAGATCTTGGATAGACAAGTGAAGATATTGAGTAACAAGGATGTGGCTTCCAAAGGTCTTTCGGAGGAATCAACAAGTCGAAAGTGCTACATGGGAGGCCGAGACAGACATGCAAAAGCAATATCCTTATCTCTTCCATTTCACTTAAGCCTAAGGTACTAATTCTAAGTCTTCTATGTTATTTAATGTCTTATGTTTCAGCCCCTATGTCATTTGCATGCGTTCATGTTTATGTTGACAAGTTCATGGTGATTTTGACACTTCTGTTGAGATTTTTGAAATGATGTTTAAGTGCATTGTTGCATTCTTGTGTGGGCTGAAATTATCTTATTTACATCTCTTATATACATTTATTTGACATTCGAGGACGAATGTTCCCAAAGGAGAGATATTGAAACAACCCCAAAAAGTGCCCGAAAATGTGCCTCGGAAGTGCCCAAAAATGTAATTTTCATATATCTCAAAATCCATGTGTGACATCGAAAATCCGACTTCATATTCTTGATCAAGGAGAAAAATTGAGTGGAAAATGGGTCTAACCCCAATTATAGAGTAACCGTATCAAAATTTAAAATCGCAAAATGCAATTTCCAGAGAGGTTTTCGCGTCCCTGGCTCGACGAAGCCAGGGCGTGCCTCTGTGTTATTTTTTCCTAGTTTTTGTTGTTCGGTCCAAGGCTTTTGGGTCTTGGGCCTAAGTCTTCCCATATGTGAAAATACCTATACTTAGCTATA
>JAPFFP010046683.1:0-10832 GCA_026153255.1 Solanum medicagineum
AACCCAATTCACTTTTCTGGTTTTTCATTTGTTAATTATTGGGCTTTATCATAGTTTGTTCGTGTTTATTCTTCAGGTGCTATGACCCCAAAAGGAAAACACTCAAAGATTGATGCATTTAAAAAGAAGCTCATTGATGAGCCTACCAATGTGAAGCATTTGGGTAGTGAGCAGTCCCAGTTAAGTGGTTCAATGGATAATTATGACACCCAGCTTAATACAACAGCACTCGACCATAGATGATGGTTTCTGCTAGGGCTAGGAAAACTCAAGCTCGTGGTGATAATCCTCCTTATCAGTTGGTGATAGTCCTTCCCATTCTGATGAGGAAGGCAATGATGGAAGTGATAAAGGTTTATCCCAAATGACTCCTTCAGGCACGGAGTCTAGTTTAGAGGAGGGCTCCGAGGTTAGAGGAGATGTCCAGTCCTCCGTTGCCCCATCCTCTTCTGTAGCATTAGATCCTACTCGTCGGTGGGGTGTTTAAGGGAATGGAAGTTGTATTCATAGATAGTCTACAGCCAAAGCCGAAAGGCATGACCGTACGTCGATATATGAGAAGCCCCAGGTTATTGATGATGGATTGAGCCATGTCCCAGGACTGAAGGACACTATGACATGATATGGGCATGATTGGTTGATGGATAAGCTTGGATGATATGCCTCGCTTATGGAACAGGAATTCTATGCAGCTTATGCAGTCACTATTATTCGTGATCTTCCTAAGGAGAAGAGACCTCTCTCATAGCCGAGATTGCGAGAGGTACTAGTAAGAGGGCGGCTGGTAAATATTTCAAAGGAGATGATCTATTGTGTACTTTTTAGTCTTAAGTACAGGGCGCCAAGGTCGACAGTGGAGTTTGATTACAAATTGTAGCAAGCTCGAAGAGCTTTGATTTCAAAGGATCAGGTATAAAGGACAAAGTTGTTGAGATGGGTGGCTGGTTACATTGAAGAGCAAGGGAAAAAGCCTGCTTAGGTCACCACACATACTGAGCCTATTATGAAGGCTTCACTTTCTTTCCCTGCCAAATTTTGGTGGGCGATTATAAGGTCTTCCATCCACCCTATGCTAGCAGATAACACATTTGCACCTGAGAGAGCAGTATTAGTCGCAAACATTCTGGCTTGCTATGATATTGATTGCGCATGACTCATAGTGGAGCAGATTTATTAGTCGGTACTCAATCACGCCACGTGTATTCCATTTTTGGTCTTGATCTACAGACTATGCATAGAGTCCAAGGTTCAGATATTATTTAATCATGACTAGTTTGTATTAGCCTAGCATACATTGGAGCCTAGCCTGATTAAGGTTGATGAGAACCCCGTGGCACTTCAGAGGACACAACCTCCTCCTATGCCTGAGATGTTTGCTTTTGAGCCACCAAAAACGGGTTCCACGACTGCCCCTACAACTACTCTAGCTACTACTACTGATGAGAGACCATAGCTACCTAAGGTTGTCGATTTTTAGGGGGGATCCCACTATAGTTGCTCCTGCACCAGAGGCTTCTTCATCAAAGACTCTTACACTGGGCATGGTTCACGTGTATGCAGTTTCTATTAAGGCCATGATGCAGCAGTTATCATGTATTGAGGCTCAGTTAACTCAGGTTATTCAGCAGCTCAAGTCATGGGTTTGGAAGACTGTTGCAGACGCAGAGAAGCGATGCAAGGCATTCACCATATCTACAGTTCAAGAGTGTGTTTCTACAGTACATGTCCACATTGATGCCTTTAAGGACCAGGTGCAGAAGAGGTTAGTCAAGGCCCGGCCATTAGATCTATCAGCCGTACGTTAGGAGATTTCAAAACTGATTGCTAACTTGACTTCTTCACTAGCGACCGCAGTTACAGTTCCAAAATCTACAACTTGAGAGCAGGTATTAGATTTATTTGCCATGAAGGATTCCACACAGTCTTCCGACATGAAGAGACCCCTTCTAAAGGGTGATGAGATAGAGGAGAGGCATTTACATCTGAAGCTCTCCAAGGTTGATGATGAGCAAGCAGAGGATAAACTTAGGTTGGCCTTGATGATATAGAGGTGAGAAGAGGAGCTGAGTCTAGCCCAGGAGCAGGATAGAGTGATGAGTATTGGCCCATCTATTTCGGATACTTCAGAGGCTACCCCGTAGTAGGGAGATGATTAGATGGAGCCCAAGTCTAGGGTTTAGGCACCAAGATATGTGTTTTTTTTATCCTTGTACTTACTTTGATTTTGATGTTGTACATTAAGGACAATGTACAATTGTTTTTGATAGGGTGTAGGCATTTATGGACCTTGGTGAATTCTGAGTAGTTTATGGTCCATAACTATGCCAACTTTATCCTGAGGTTTTCTTGCCTATGTTCGTTTTTCTCGTGGATATTTATTTTTTGTTGAACCGGCATGTATAGGATTTTTATATAATACGTGTACCATATAGTACTTGAACTTATGGCACGTACCATGTTTTGATGATTATTTTGAAATATTTTGAAAACGGATATTTCATGCCTTAACAAAAAGATAGAGTCTCACTCTGTGGCAATTAAGCAGTTGGAACAACAATTATGGCAAGTTTCTTCACAACTGAACCAATGCCAAAAGGGCACCTTACCAAGCAACATGGTTCAAAATCCTAAAAATGAAGGGCATTGTATGGTAGTCATGACTTGGAGTGGCAAATGCACTGTTGATCCCCCTATACCAATGGTTGAGGATGAAGCCTATGAGAAGGTCATTTATTGTAAGGTATTGATTGAGGAAGAAAGTCTAAAGAGTAATGGAGTGGAAAGCCAAGAGGTGGTAGAGCAATAGAAAGTCAAGGTGATCCCAAAACCACCTCATCCGTTTACTCAAAGACTTAAAAAGATTGAGGAAGATGGAATATTCAAGCATTTCATTTCAATGATAAGACAATTGTCCGTTAACATTCCCCTCTTAGAAGCTTTGGAGAAGATGCCTGGGTACGCCCAGTATATGAAGGATTTGGTGACAAAGAAATGCACTTTGAGCCAAGAGCTCCAACAATGTAGTGTTATCATGACCAAATGCCTTGTTCAAAAATGAGAGGACCCCGGTGTATTCACCATCCCTTGCAATATTGGTGATGTTGAATTCGCAAGAGAATTGTGTGACCTCGGAGCAAGTATCAATCTAATGCCTCTTGTTGTGTCGAAAAAGCATGGTCTTGGCACTCATACTCCAACAAGTATGCCATTGCTGATGATGGATCTAACCATCAAAAAGCCAAAAGGAATACTTCTTGATGTGCTTGCTAAGGTTGATAAATTCATCTTTTGCGTGAATTTTGTGATCCTTGATTGTGATGTTGATTTCAAGGTGCCCATTATTTTAGGAAGACCATTTTTGGCCACCGAGAGAGCCTTGGTAGATATGGATTCTAGTCATCTTCAGATCAGGGTCAATGATGTAGAGGTCGTATTTGAATCTGTCAATCAATGAAACACTCGGATAAGTTTAAGAGTGAAATGTGGGCTCTTGATGATTTTTGATGATGGATGATGAATGAGTCGAACCACGATGTTAAACAAAGTACTTCTTGGGAGACAACCCAAGTATCTTTATAATTTTTGTGTAATTTTAAGTGTGTTTAGTTATTGAATTTTTAGGTAGTAATGTGTTGTTTGTTTTAAAATTTTAAAGACATTAGTTTAGTTGTGATGTTTTGAAGATTGCTGTATTTTGAGGTTTGGCTTGCAAGTGGAAATTAAGAACTGAAGATGTGAGGAAAATTGCACTTGGAGAAGCCTCTACGAGCAGGCCTACGAGTTTTAATGACCAATACGTCTCGTCGTCATGCCTCGTAGAGGGATGCAGTGAGACTTGAAACTTGGCACACACACTAAGTTTTGATTGCCTAATTAATTTTGGCACACTCTTGTGTTGAATTTCATCCTTTGGAGATGAACGTGTGCTTAATTAAGTCAGTGTGATCATACCCATGTGATTATGCTTATGTTTAGATGTTAAAACTAGGGTTGGATTACTTGAACACTTTCGTGTGATGTGAAAATTTGTACAAACTCTAGTCGGTGTTTGTGGTGTTAGTATGTTGATCGCATGATTGTTGTGTGAACATTATGTATAGTAGTGTCAGAATTGGAATTTGGGGATTGTGGTTGTGTTCTAATGTGAAAATTCATGTTATCCTTGTGCATAGTTTTATTACATCTTCCCTCAATCTCCCTAGATCGATCTGTTGATGAGGAATTTAAATATGGAGATAAATTGTTCCTGGGCTTCACGTGAATATACATGTAGGAATGAGTTTGATGTAAGGGTTCTTATGGTTGGCATGTTCGGACTGGGATTGATTGTGTGTTTGGACTTGTTTGTTGCTCTGATATGGCCTTTGGTTGCCATTTACATGAATTAATTAGGGTTCTTGTAGGAATATTGAAGTCACTACAGGTGCCTTATGTCTTCATCTATGAGGCCTCCCTACGAGTCATAGTGGTCTCTTATAGCAGGCACCAGTCACCTGTGGTTCCTTCACATTTCTCATACGAGAACCACCTACAACTCGTATCATCTAGTACAACTCATAGTGGGGGTCTTGTAAGTCTGACTTAGGTTTCAAAAATGCCTCTGGAATGACTTATAAGACACCCTACCTGTCCTACCTGCACCTTGTAGTTGCAGACCTGCAACTGTATTAGTGAATTCTCTTTTAATTTCAATGTTTAAATATTGCTATTTTTGGTCCATTGTTATGTGATCACTGTTTAATCAAACATTTTGAGGTTCACATGCTGATATATTGTTGGTTTTCAGGTATAATGCCTCCAAAGGATAAATGAGTGATCAAGACATTCCAAAGGAGGTTGGTTGATGAGTCTTCCGAGACTGAGTGATCCAAGGGGTCTGTGGAAGTACACCGAGTCAGAATAGACCTCGAGGAAAATCTGCCTCAAACTAGAGCCCGTGCACTTAGGCACCTACGGAAGTTAGCAATTCCTTTAGTTTGAAGAGGTGAAACAGGGGGGTGATAGAGGCAGGTCTGGAAGTTGTTTACCGCAGATGACTCCCACACATTCGGAGTCAAAGTCAGAGTCCCAACGTGCCTCACAAGCTCCGGGGAGGAAGTAGAATCGCAGCCCTCAGCCGGCCCCAGATGATTTGTTTCAGGGATGAAAGAGGTGTACGATAAGGGGTTAGAGCCGAAAGGACAGGTCAAACCGGTTAGAAAGCTCCACGAGGAGTCCAGGCTGAATGACTCTGAGTTGGATAGGGTACCAGGTTAGATGCCAAGATAGACAGACACGGTCTACGATGGATTACACAATAGTTGGGTAAGTATGCCCCTTACTTGGTCTGTGACTTTTATACAGCCTACCTTTCCACACTTCTCCGAGGCCTGCTAAAAATAAGAAGGCTATTGAGCAGCCTAGATTATGAGTGGTTTCAATCAGGGGTTGGAGAGTTGACATTTCTTAGGAGACGATCTAACTGTATTCAGTTTGTGCCTAACTGCAGAGTACCTCATTCCACCGAGTATGATGGTCGAACTTCCACAATGAGCAAACCGGTGAATGAGAAAGACGTTGGGGTCAAAACCAAGCTGCTGTAGTGGATTGCCAGCTAGATATGTGAGAGGGTTTCGAGCCGACATGGGTCACAACTGTGCTGATCCAATAGTGAAAGCCCCCCTCTCTTTCCGGGATAAGTTTTAGAGGTTGATTATCAGTTGGCGTATCCGACCCACTTTCACGGATAATGTGATCACCCTGGAGCTAGTCGTACTATTAGCCAGCATCCTAGCTGGCTATGAGATTGAATGGGCCCAGATTATCTCTGAGCAGATTTATGAGTCCGTCGTTCGGACGAGTATCTCACTGTCGTTCCTTGTTTTGATGCACTATTTATCCAGTGCAGCAGGAGTTCGTGTCGACCCACACCGGGACCCGTATATAGAGGCAACACATACCATGGATCCCATCTTGATCAGCGCTGATGAGAACCCGGTGGCCTTGCCCTGAGCAACTTCTCCGACCATCTCAGATCTATTCCATGTTGAGCCTCAAACTCAGGGGACTACTCCATCCACCACTGTTACTACTGCAGCTACTGTAGTTCCTTCCCCAGTTGTTGAGATTGAGTCGACGCCATCCTTCAGTACTCCTGCACCAGCATCATCTACTATGCAGGTTGATTCTCTTATCTCTACTATTTCTTTTCAGGCTCTCGTACGCAGGATAGCTACAACAGCGTTTAAGCTGTAGACTTTAGTAGGCCCAGTCAGGCCATAGGTCCACCAGACCATACGGGACTTAGAGGATAGGGCAAAGGCATTCACCCATGATTTGATAGATCAGAGGGTTAGAGCGGTGGATACTCAAATAGATGCCTTTGAGGAAAGAGCCCAGAGAAGGCTTGAGGGTGCTCGACCTGCTAACATGAGCGCAGTGACAAGGGAGTTGACCAAGTTGAGGGCCAACCTGTTGCAGGCACTAGATGCCCTTATTGTAGTCCCGGAAGTGGTACCAGCGGGTGATAAGGTTTTTGACTGGCTAGCGGACAACCCGCATGTCCAGGGAAAAGGCCCCTCATGACTGATGACCTAGAGATGAGCCGAAAAAGGCCTAGACCTTTATGACCCACAGCACTAGAAAAGAGCAGATACCATAGGCGGTGGTGCAGGAGTCACTAATTATGGTGACTATACAGAGAGACCAGGAGCAGCAAACTACACATGGAGAGGGTTGCTCACTTGCAGCTACAACCCAGATTGCTAATGAGAAGGTCGTCGCTTAGGACCCTACTGACCAGTCAGATACCAGTGGTTGAGAACCATGATATTTGATTTTTTCGACCCCAGCCCTTACTTTCTATTTATGGATACTTTGTTCTTTTTGTTAGACAATATTTTCTTTATGTTGATGTTGGATATGTTTCAATGTTTTGTGTTGAATGTTGTTTTGACAGTTGTTTTGGACGTTTGGTTTTGAAATTTATATTTTTAGTATATATATATATGTTTTAGTTACATGGTTTTAATATATGTCTTTACATTGAGGACAAACTATTCTCTTTTGATGGTTTGTGGGAGGTTATGGATTAAGGTGAAGTCTGAGTAGCCTTGAGTCCATAACTTCCCCTATTTTTGGTCCCATGGTTTTCTTGCCGTGTTTCTTTATCCTTGTGGATGTTTTAATTTTTTTTTGAACCGGCTTGTCTAGGTAGTGTAGATATATAGTATTATTATCTTTTGGCGTATACATAGTCTCTAAATGATTTTTAAATTTTGATGAAAATTTGGTACCCTCAAAATTTCTAAGATTATTGGTTATTGATGCAATTGTGCATATTGATTATCTGGTGATGTTTGTTTTGATAATGAAAAGGTAAGTTGAGACGGCTTGTAGCATGACCTGTGAGTCTATACTTGATTATGTGTGCAATGCCATGTGTGTTGTGAGCTTATTTTGCCGCATTCATGTATCATGTATGGACTTAGAACTTTCCCTATTACTCTAAGTTTAATTTTGTGGTGTGATTGATTTGAAAGAGATCTTAGGCCTTCGTTCTTCTAGTGAGCCCACTTTTGCCTAAATTACCTACCAATGTATTAGTGGACCCCTTGTTCCAAATGCTTGAGCCTCTCGTGCACTCATTCTTTCTTGACACCTAGCTAGCTTAGCCTTGTTTTATGAAATATCTTAGTATTGGCCCTGGTCTATCCTTGAACATGTGAACCTTGATTGAGGCTGAAAGCCTAAGTTGTGGGTGGCTACAAATGTGGCCTTGGTTTGGGGAATAGATATTGTGTACTTCACCTCAGGCTAAAAGCCTAAGTTGAGGGTGGCCTTTATTGTGATAAAGTAATGATAATAAGGTGGTTAGTTGGGAAAGAATGAAAGAAATAATAAGTCATGACCCTGGTGAGAAAAAAGAAAAAAAAGTCTCTTGGATTGAAGAGAATAGCAAAAATGAGTTCAAAATTAAGAAAAAGAAAGCACCCGGGAAAAGCTTGAAATAGGAGAATAAGGACGCATTTACTAACAATGGTGGGGTTATGAAGGTAAAAGTGTGGTTAAACATGGTTCAAGGATAGATTTTAGTCACTACTTGCCTAAAATGCCACACAAAGCCACATGAGCCTATGTTACAAGCCATTAAGTCCTAAAGTTATCCAAATCCACTTTATCACTAATCCGAAAGTTGAGTATAGAGGCAAATCTATGGTGTTAGCCATTTTGCATGAATTTCATTTGTGAGAGCGAGAATGCTTGCACATTCCCAAAATTCTAAATGCTTTTCGAATGATAAAAGGGACTTCTTTTCTATGAGGGCATTTGCATTACTTGATTAGCATATGAAAAACCTAGTGATTGTCGATGGTTGATACTCCATCGCTTGTCATAGTTGGATTACTAGATATATCTTTGTGTTTTTGTTTTGCTTAGTAGCTTTGTAATCGAGTTTTGAAAATGAAAGTTGGGTACCTAAATTAGAGTAAATGATGTATATGCCATTTGTGTAACTACATGTGTTTAGAATTGTCTGCTTATCACTTAAGGACAAGCAACAGTTCTAAGTTGAGGGTGTTGATGTGCTGCCAACACACAACACATTTGATGCCTAAGACTAGAGATTTTGGGAGTTCTTCATACGACTTTTTATGTTTTTATGCACTTTTGTGTTGTTATGGCAGAAAAGATAGGTTGCCATGATTTTTGGAGAAAACTGAAGATTTTGCTGAAGTGCAGGACATACGAGGCTTCCTATGAGTCGTAGCCCAAGCTACGAGTCATAGGACGATCTTGGTAAGAAACAGAGAGGAATAATCAAAAATTTGCTCAGTGGAGATCAGCCCTATGAGGCCACTTTATGAGTCGTGGGTCTCATTACGACTCGTATAGGTGGACTCATAGGAAGAAACAAAGAGCCAAAATTTTGGACCAAAAACTAAAGGCCTAGACTACGAGAGGAGCATACATGTTGTAGTCAAGCAATGTACTAGTGGGTCATAATAGTCAAGTCCAAAATGCAAAGTGCCTCATACGAAACCTCGATTATGACTCGTATGTGACCCTAAGAGTTGTACCTGTGTGGCATATCTGCTACTAGATATTTTTCCTGTATGATTTTTAGGGTTAAGTTTGTAAATACGATAAATACTTTATGTTAGGTTTATAAAGCGGAGAGCCCTAACGTGAATCTTTTAAGAGAGACATTGAATATTCTCTCAAGTATATTTTAGGGTTTTAGTGTAGAATCTCATTTTCAATTGGAAAACCCACTTTTGGGGATTACAAATCTTACATTGTATTCACTCTCCATCTATCAAAGCTTGTGGTTTGCAACTTGTGGTTGTATTGTTCTTCATTGCTTTGGATAAAATTCTCAACTATGTCTTTTATTTGCATTCTTGTTGGTTTTGCCAAAGCCATGAGTAGCTAAGCTCCCATAACTTGGGGTTGTGGGAACCATGGGTAGTTTACTTGAGATAACCTAGATTAATTGCATTTCTATGATTGGGGTTTTGCATGTATTGTCTATCTCCCTTCGTTTAGATTCTTGTTTGGTGGTGGACAACACCAAACCCGACCTACTATCACGATCCCGACCAAGGTACTGATGAATAGGAAAAGTCAAGTAGACAATAGGATTCAATTGATGTGTTCTTTTCTAATAAACAAAACCTGACCAAGGGGAGGTTGACTAGGATAATAGATAACGGTTAGTTGGCACACCTGGTTGTTGACCAAAAGCCATGGTGAAATTCGACCTTCACCTTCACAAAAGGGCTAGAAGAACCTAAGGTACCGTCCTGCATGCGAATTTCCAATTATAGTTGTCTAGGGTAATCAAGTCAACGAACCATGGGGAACACAATTCCCAAGTTGTCCCTAAATTTGACTATTTGTTCGCATAATAGCATAGTGTTTACTTTTACTTTACTTCTTAAATCACAACACCCCTCCCCCCCATTTAGAGGTTCTAGTATTGATGCTCAAAATGATTGATAGTAAATTATTGTAGTCAACCCCTGTATTCCCTGTGAATTTGACCCTAACTTTGGTTAGTTAATTGCTGACAGCGACTGCTTTCTGATCAGAGCGTGAACATCACCAACTTTGCTATGCAGAGCAGTGTATTTTTTTGCCAGTTTTCTTATTTCAGTCTACCACCTTGGTGTCTTGGGCCTCAGCCCCCTATGCGTAAAAACACATATACTTAGTCATTTTTCAACCTCATAGCATTCAAGACATTCCCCAAAATCCTCGCTAACACTTAGCTAATATTTCACCCAAATGCAAGTGTCTGAAACTCATTCCAGATTCAAGAAATTCCATTCAAGCTTCATGTTCTCATTCAAATCTTCATCAAGGAAACCCCCAAGTTTGAGGTATGTGGGTTTCAACCATTAGGTCCTTTCACCCATGGTACCCAACCATCCTTTTTAAGTGAATTGCATGTTTTCAAGTTTATTTAGCTATGGGTATCTCTCATTATGAATTAATTATGAAGTATGTTGTGGTTTCATTAATATGAACTGTTTAAGCATGGTTTGAGCTATGAATTTATGATATATTTTGAGATTTGATGAAGGGTTCAATGTATATTCCATGAGGGTGTTACCAAATGTTGGTACATTGAAGTACATTATGGTTTCTCACCTGATTTCACTCTTGAATTGCATGATTTTGAACTAGCATTATATCACGCCCCAAGTCCCATTAGGGCGGACCGGCACCCGTTGCCGATAAGGCTCAGGAGAACCAACGTATATCTATGAGCTTTCTATACATTTTATAACGGATTTCCATATTTAACATGCCTTTATGCAAGTAAATAGTGATACAATCCAAAAGAA
>JAPFFP010046684.1:0-10832 GCA_026153255.1 Solanum medicagineum
TCTTATGGAGGTGTCTAGAAGTGAAAGGTGTCCCAGTGGCTTATATCAGGGCGATTAAGGACATGTATGATGGAGCCAAAACTCGGGTGAGAACGGTGGGAGGAGACTCTGAGTATTTTTCTGTTGAGATGTGACTCTACCAAGGATCTGTGTTGAGCCCCTTCTTGTTTGCCTTGGTGATAAATGAGTTGACGCGTTCTATCCAAGAGGAGATACCTTGGTGTATGCTTTTTGTAGATGATATAGTACTGATTGATGAGACTCAGAATAAAGTTAATGATAGGTTGGAGGCCTGGCGACACGCCTTAGAGTCCAAAGGATTCAAATTGAGCAAGACTAAAACTGAATACTTGGAGTGCAAGTTCAGTGTTGAAAGGGCTAAGGGAAACTCTGATGTGAGGCTTGACACTCAACCTATCCCCAAGAGAGAAACCTTTAAGTATTTGGAGTCATCATCCAGAGTAATGGCGATATCGATGATGATGTCACACACCGTATTGGGGCAGCGTGGACTAAATGGAGGCTTGCCTCTGGAGTATTGTGTGACAAGAAGATACCACCAAAACTCAAAGGTAAGTTTTACAGAATGGTGGTTAGACCATCATTGTTGTATGGAGTGGAGTGTTGGCCAGTTAAAAAGGCACATGTTCAGAAGATGCATGTCGCAGAAATGAGGATGCTGAGATGGATGTGTGGTCACACCAGGAGTGACAAGGTTAGGAATGAGACCATTCGGGAAAAGCTAGAGGTAGCCCCGGTGGCCGAAAAGATGAGGGAAGCGAGACTACGATGGTTTGGACATGTGCAGAGAAGGAGTACCGATGATCCTGTTAGGAGGTGTGAGAGGCTGATTTTGGGAGATACTCGGAGGGGTAGAGGTAGATCGAAGAAGTACTAGGGTGAGGTGATTAGACAAGATCTGACGGAACTTGAACTTACCGAGGGCAAGACCTTAGATAGAAAAAGGTGGAGATCGCGAATTAGAGTAGCAGGCTAATGGTAGCGTTAGGTGTTTTTTTTCATGTATTTGCATTGCCTGGTATATGATGTGTTAGTATTACCTTATTTACATACTGTCAATATTAGTCGCTCCTTTTCTGTTCCCTTCTCTCCTTTTACCATATCTAGCTATTTCTTACTTATGGGTTTTGAGACGAGGGTTCCCAGGAAACAGCTTCTCTACTTATATGGTAGTGGTAAGGTCTGCGTACATCCTACCCTCCCCAGACCCACTTGTGGGATTATACTGGGTATGTTGTTGTTGTTGTTGTTATATGCAAGCTCAATCAAAGGAAGATGATCATCCCAACAGCCCGTAAGCTCCAAAACATAAGCCCTAAGCATATCCTCAAGAGTTTGAATAGTTCTTTCGGCTTGGACATCTGTTTGAGGGTGAAAGGTCGTATTAAATTTAACATTTATACCAAGACCCCTTTGAAAGGACCTCCAGAAATGTGAAGTTAATTAAGCACCATGATCTGATATGATGGACAAAGGAACCCCATGCAACCTCACCATGTCATGACTGTACAACCTAGCATAATCTTCAACCCTATATGTGGTCTTAACAGGTAGAAAATAAGCTGATTTAGTCATCTTATCAACCACAACCGAAATGGAATCAAAACCCTTTCTAGTCTTGGGCAACCCAACCACAAAATCCATATTAATCTCCTCCCACTTCCAAGTAGGAATCTCTATGTCTTATGCTAGGCCACCCGGTCTTTGGTGTTAGGCTTTGACTTGTTGGCAACTATGATAAATGGAAACAAATTTGGCAATGTCCCTCTTCATTCCTCCCCACCAATACACCTCTCTCAAATAATTATACATCTTAGTAGAAATGGGGTGCATAGAATAGGAAGAACCAGGAGCCTCATCAAGGATCTTTTCTCTCAATCCATCAATACAAGGCACATACAACCTACCTTGGTACCTAAGGGCACCATCTCCCCCTTGGAAGAAAACCTCCACCTTACCATCTTTTACCAATGCCTTCAATTCTAACAAAACGGGGTCAAGATCTTGCTTAGCTTTCACCTCCTCAACAAATGAAGATTTAGAACCATCATCAACAACAACAACACCACTGTTATCAACCTCTTCCAACCTAACTCCCAATCTAGCCAACTGATAGACCTCCCTAGCTACCCCTTTTCTACCATCATCAACATGAGCTTGGCTACCAATAGACACCCTACTCAAATCATCCGCCACCACATTAGTCTTACCGGTATGATAATGCACACTCAAGTCAAAGTCCTTAAGAAGTTCTAGCAACCTTCTTTGTCTCAAGTTGAGATCTTTTTGAGTAAAGACATATTAGAGACTCTTATGATCGGTGAACACATCAACATGCACCCCATACAAATAGTGATGCCAAATTTTCAAAGCAAAGACCACGGTGGCTAACTCAAGATCATGGGTAGGATAATTCTTTTCATGCACTTTGAGTTGTCTAGAAGCATAGGCTTTCACCTTACCATTTTGCATGAGAACACAACCCAAACCAACTCTAGAAGAATCACAATACACAACAAACCCCTCTAGTCCTTTCGATAGTGACAATATAGGAGCGGACGCAAGCTTATCCTTTGATGCTTGGAAACTCTTTTCACACTCATCGAACCACACAAATTTGGCTTTCTTTTGAGTCAACTTAGTCATAAGAGAAGCATTACAAGAGAACCCATTCACAAACCTCTGATAGTAAACCGCTATGCCCAAGAAGCTTCATATATTCGATGGGGTCAATGGTCTAGGCCAATTTCTAATCACATCTATCTTTTAGGATCCACCTT
The DNA here is from genome assembly GCA_026153255.1 of Solanum medicagineum. Taxonomy (NCBI): domain Eukaryota; kingdom Viridiplantae; phylum Streptophyta; class Magnoliopsida; order Solanales; family Solanaceae; genus Solanum; species Solanum medicagineum. The sequence continues at coordinate 2,802 of JAPFFP010046684.1, forward strand.
AATACCATCTCCTAACAACACATGACCTAGGAAGGCAACCTCTTTTAACAAAAATTCACACTTCTCTTACTTAGCATACAACTTCTCTTCCCTTAACCTTTGAAGCACTACCCTCAAATGACTCATATGCTCCTACTCACTATCAGAATAGATCAAAATATCATCAATGAAGACCATAACAAATAAATCAAGGTAGGGTTTGAAGACCCTATTCATAAGATCCATGAAGATGGTCGATGCATTGGTCAAACTAAAAGACATCACAACAAACTCATAATGAAAATACCTAGTCTGGAAGGCCATCTTGGGCATATCACACTCCTTCACCTTCACTTGATGATACCCAGACCGAAGATCAATCTTAGAGAAGTGACTAGCCCCTTGCAATTGGTCAAACAAATCATCAATCTTTGGAAGAAGATCCTTATTCTTTATGGTGACCCTATTAAGTTGCCGGTAGCCAATACACATTCTAAGGGACCCATCCTTCTTCTTCACAAACAGTGCACCCCAAGATGATTGGCCAGGCCTGACACAATTCTCCAACAAATCCCTCAATTGCTCCTTCAACTCCTTAACTCCGCCGGGGCTATGCCATAAGGGGGAATGTAAATGGGTTGGGTAATGGAAATGAGGTCTATACCAAAATCTATTTCCCTTTTGGGATGAACACCATGAAGGCCATTTGGAAAGACATCAAGGAACTCATTTACAATCGAAACCGACTCTATAGAAGGGACTTTAGACTCTACATCCCTAACCCTCACAAGTTGATAGAGACACCCCTTAGATATCAACTTATGGGCTTTAATGCAAGAGATGAACCTACCCTTGACCACACATCATGACTCTCCCACTCAAGAATGGGCTCATTTGGGAATTGGAATATGACCCTACAGTTTCTACAATCAATAGAGGCATAGTATGCATGCAACCAATCCATCCCAAGAATGACATCAAAATCAACCATATCCAACTCAACAAGATCACAAGGCAATATTTTATTCAAAATTCTAATAGGAAAACTTCTATAAAGCTTTCTATCAACAATAGATGCAACCAATAGGAGTGGACACCTCATAAGACTCACACAACAATTCAGGCTCAACATGGAACCTTTTGGCAACAAAGGGTGTAACAAAAGAAAGAGTGGCACCCCGATCAATCAATGCATAAACATCAAAATCAAAGACTTTAAAATATACCGGCGATGAAATTGGGAACCTCTTCAACCCCTTGCCTTCGTTGGAGTGCATAGAACCGAATGTGCCTGGGGCTACCAGCTTGTTGGCCACCTCTCCCCAAATGAACTGTAATAGCACCTTGTGGATGAACCTCCTTACCCTTGTTGCGATTTCAAGGGCAATCCATTACCTTATGCCCAACTTCCCCACAATTATAATATGCGTTAGTATCCCTCAAGCACGAGTCACTATGACCCCTACCACATTTTGGACACCCACCATTAGGAACCACACCCCAATACCTTGGGCCCTTGGAAAGTCATTGGCAACCCTCTTATTAAATGCATGAGAAGACCCTTGGCCTTGATGGAACTGGAAATCCTTTCGACTTTGGAACTTTCCCTCAAAATGGGCCCTCTTAGCCGCATTACTCCTCCTCTTCCTCAACTTTTCCTCCTCCATTTTTTCAGCATAGGTCATCAAATGGGACAAGTCCGTGTCGCCAATCAACATAGCGGACCGGCATTCCTCACTCACTAAATCGGATACACCCATCACGAACTTGTTCATTCGAGACCTTGGGTCGGCAACCAAGTGGGGAGTATATTTAGAGAGTTGATTGAACTTAAGGGTATACTCCCTCACACTGATAGACCCTTGTCTCAAATTCATGAAATCCACCAATTTGGCCTCCCTAAGCACAAGAGGGAAGAATCGATTAAGAAAATCCGCCTTGAACTCCTCCCATAGTACCACATTATTATTTCCCTTCTTCTCTTTTCATTGATTAAACCATATTTGTGCCATCCACTTGAGTTGGTAAGCCACCAACTTTGCCTTCTCTTTCGATTTAACACCCATAATAGCCAAAACCTTGTAGACTTCATCGATGAACTCTTGAGGGCCCTCATCTACCTTAGACCCATAGAATTTTGGGGGATTCATTCTCATAAAATCCCTCACCCGATATGCCGATGTAGGAGCATGAAGGGCTTAGGCCCCTTGGTTGGGATGCTCTCCATGAGTCGGTTGTCCCTCGGGAATGTGGGCTCACCTTCCTGTTGTGTTAGGCATGATCTAGCAGAGCAAAGAACAATTGTTAGGGGGGAAAAACCTTACTTTAACTCTATAGAATGAATTAGAATATGAAAAAGGAAAACATTTTCTAAAACGTCTCATAGCCTCTAGCTCATAGTTGTGGTGTACGACACAACCATGAAGAAGAGTCTACTCGACGTGGTGTGTTGGATGCCGTGGATAAAAACCTAGTGCTCTGATACTAAGTTTTTCATGACCCAAGCCTAGAGCCTAGACGTGACATGGCGAATGGGGAGCCCGAAGGGACCTCAAACAAGCCTCTTAACATATCATTACACATCATTGGTCGCGGTAGCAATTAGACAACATAATTAAATTAGAAATAGGGCAATGGGACTAAAGGAAAGATTTCATAACATAAACATCTAATAAGAGAGTTAAGGCTCAATACATAATATGTCCAACAACACCTCTACAACAGATAAAAGCGGGGGCCAAAACAAGCAACCCGGCTCACCCTCATAGTCAATACATACATAAAAGAAAGATAGTCTTAGTACATAGCAAGATTGTCCCTGGAATGGAGGACTCACCAAATAGTTTGAGATAGATCATACTAGTCACGTGGAGGATGATGATCAAGAGGGACTCCGGTTCCTACATGGTGATATCATGTAGGGAAAGAATATGCGTTAGTATATTTGAATTACTAAGTATATAGGATGCAATGCAACAAGTGATAAGCACCATAAACAAAATGCATAACATAGGCAATAAATAAGCATATAGCAATATGGCATGTATGAATGATGCTTGAAGTAAAATCATGCTTATATAGAGCATAATACATATGTAAAGAGAGACCATTATTAGTAATATCCAAGGCCTACCACCTCCTTGGTGAGGCGAATGAGGTACAAACCCATCAATTGGTTGATGAGGTACAAACCCCTCAACATGGTTGATGAGGTACAAACCCCCAAACATAGTTGATGAAGTGCAAACCCCTCAACATGATTATCAAGGTACAAACGCCTTGACATGGTTGCACAGGACTACCACCTCCCGAGTAAGGCAATCGAGGTACAAACCCCTCAACAAGATTGTGTGGGCCTACTACCTCCCGAGCGAGGCGATCGAGGTACAAACCCCTCAATAAGGTTACGCGAGCCTACAATCTCCCGAGTGAAGCTTGGTCAATTCCCAACACTATAGGGATAATCTGATATACATACATTCCTTTCATAATCATATAGTCATTCAACTCATAAGACATGCATTGGACTTCAATTCCTCAAGAAATCATAACCGGTCATTTTATCAAAACACTTGGCGGCTGTGTAGTGCTAGTGTAAAACCATGCAATTCATGAGTGAAATCATGCTAGAAAATTCAATGTAAAACCATCAATAGATACTTGGTAACACCCCCAAGCATTATACATCAAAAACCTTCATCAAGTCTCATAATAGATCTTAGATTCATAGGTCAAAACATGCTAAAATAGTCACAATTTTATGAAACCCCAACATAGTATGCAGTGAAATTCATAATAAGTAAAACCCATGAGTAAATCTTCTTTAAATCATGCAATTTAGGTAAAAAGGGAGCTTGGGCACCATGGTTGAAAGGACCTAATGGTTGAAACCCACATATTTTAGCTTTGGAGAATGCCTGATGAAGATTGGAAATGGAGACTTGAAGCTTAAGTGAAATCCTTAAGATCCGTGAGAGATTTGGATACTTGAATTATGAGATGAAATATTGTCTTAAGTGTTTGAGAGAGTATCTGGGAATTTCTTCAATGATTTGAGGGTAAAATATAGCTAAGTATAGTTATTTTCATGTATGGAAAAACCTAGGCCCAAGACCTAAAGGCCTTGGACCGACTCAATAAAACTGGGCAAAAATAACACTGGTCCGTTCCCCAGCCGCGTCGCGCTAGGGGCGCGGATCAACACTGGATAAGGATTTTATTGAAAATTGAAATTGTGACTCATTTGCTCTAAATTCGGGCTTAGAATCATTTCTCGCTGAATTTTACCCCTTGATCAAGAATATGAAGTCAGATTTTCAATATCACGGATGGATTTTGGGATATATGAAAATTACGATTTTTGGCACTTCCGAGGCATATTTCCGAGCACTTTTTGGGGTCGTTTCATAAGTATGAGAGATTTCATGTGTAAATGGGCATGGGGCCATGACCCTAGATGCCCTTAGACTGAAATAGAAACTAAGCAAGTTCTAACACTACTCTAGGACAGTTCCGCATCTCGGAGCCGTCGGGTACCCTCTCTGTTTCCAGAACTTTTGTGAAATCATTTTTCACTACGGGTCTTCTAAAATCCGAGTTATAACCATCTCTCACTCAATTTTTCCTCTAATCAAGAATATGAAGTCGGATTTTCGATATCATGCACGGATTTTAAGATATATGAAAATTACGATTATGAGCATTTTCGAAGCACATTTCTTTTTTGGGCATTTCAATATCTCCCCCTTGGGAACATTCATCCACAAATGTCAAAGAAACATGTATAAGAAAAGTAGTCATGAGGATTTTCAGCCCAACAAGAATGCAACAAATACACTTACACATCATTTTCAAAAATGCAACATGAATGCCGAAATCACTACAAAATTGCTACAATAAACATGAATTCAAGGAACATGATATGAGGTCTGAAACTTAGGACTTAGAATAATATAGAGGAATAGAATCAGTACCTTCGGCTTGAGTAGAATGGAAGAGATGTGGATTTCATTTTCTCATGTCCGACTCGGCTTCCCATGTGGCACTTTCAACTTGTTGATTCCTCCAAAGGACCTTGATGGAAGCTACATCTTTGTTTTTGAACCTCTTCAGTTGTCAATCTAATATCTCAGTTGAGACCTCTTCATAGGTAAAATTATCTTCTACAACACTCACAACCTCTAAGGTTACTATAGCGCTTAGGTCACCCACACTTTCTAAACATGGATACATAGAAGACCGGATGAACCATATTCATATCAATGGGTAACTCCAACTCATAAGCCACCTTACCAATCCTCCTCAACACTCTATAAGACCCACAAACCTTGGGCTCAATTTACCCTTCTTGCCAAACTGGACTACACCCGTCATGGGTGAGATCTTGAAGTAGACCTAATCACCAACCTTAAACTCAAGATCTTTCCTTCTCACATTGAAATATGACTTTTGTTTACTTTGGGCTATTTTCAGTCTCTCCCATATCAACCTCACCTTCTCCAAGGCCTCTATGACTAAATCTGGACCTAGAAAACCCATCTCCCCCACTTCAAACCACCCAACTGGGGATCTATAACGCCTACCATAAAGGGCTTCAAAGGGAGCCATACTAATGCTAGAGTGGTAGTTATTGTTGTAAGCAAACTCAAAAAGTGGAAGGTGTTCATCCCAACTACCTTTAAGCTCTAAAACACAAGCCCTAAGCATATCCTCAAGAGTTTGGATAGTCCTCTCGGCTTGGCCATCTGTTTGAGGATGAAAAGATGTGCTAAGCTTAACCTTAGTACCAAGACCCCTTTGGAAGGATCTCCAAAAATGTAAGGTGAATTGAGCACCACAATCCGAAATGATAGATAAAGGTACCCCATGCAATATAACCAACTCATCAATATACAATTTAGCATAATCTTTGGCACCATAAGTGGTCTTAACCGGTAGGAAGTGAGCCGACTTTGTCATCTTATCAACTACCACCCAAATAGAGTCAAATTGTTTCCTAGTCTTGGGCAATCCAACCACAAAATCCATAATGATCTCTTCCCATTTCCAAGTCGGATTCTCTATGTCTTGGGCTAGGACACCGGGCCTTTGGTGTTCGGCTTTCACTTGTTGGCAATTTTGACATCCCGATATGAACTTGGCAATATCTCTCTTCATACCACCCCCACCAATACACCTCTCTCAAGTCCCGGTTCATCCGGTAGAGCCTGGGTGAATAGAATAAGACGAATTATGAGCCTCCTCTGAAATCAACTTCATCAAATCATCAACATTAGGCACACATAATCTACCTTGGTACCTAAGGGCACCATCTCCTCCTTGGGAGAAAACCTCCACTTTACCATCCTTCACCAAGGTCTTCAACTCTAGCAAGTCAGGGTCAAGATCTTGCTTTGCCTTTACCTCCTCAATTAAGGACGATTTAGAACCATCTACAACCACTACCCCACCATTTTTCACTTCATCCAACCTAACCCTAACCTAGCCAACCGGTGAACATCTCTAGCCACCCTCCTTCCCCCATCATCGATATAAGCCAAACTCCTATGGACACTCTACTTAGACCGTCAGCCACAACATTAGCTTTGCCGGGATAATAATGCACACTCATATTATAATCTTTAAGGAGCTCTAACCACCTTCTTTGTCTCAAGTGAAGATCCTTTTGGATGAACACATATTGGAGGCTCTTATGATTGGTAAACACATCAACATGAACCCCATACAAGTAATGACGCCAAATTTTCAAAGCAAATACCATGGTCGCCAATTCAAGATCATGAGCGGGATAATTCTTCTTATGCACTTTAAGTTGTCCAAAGGCATATGCTATCACCTTACCATTTTGCATCAACACACATCCTAAATCGATTCTAGAAGCATCACAATAAATGACAAACCCTTCTAACGTGCTTCCAGTAGAAACAAGATAGGAGCAGAGACAAGCTTATCTTTCAAGGTTGAAAACTCTTTTCACACTCATCAGTCCAAACAAACATTTCCTTCTTTTGGGTCAATGTAGTCATAGGGGAAGCAATGGAAGAAAAGGCATTCACAAACCTTCGGTCATAACCCGCCAAACCCATGAAACTCCTAATGTCCGATGGAATCAAAGGTCGAGGCCAATCCCTTATCACCTCTGTCTTCTTAGGATCCACCTTAATTCTATCACCCGATACCACATGCCCTAGAAAAACAATCTTTTTCAACCAAAACTCACATTTTTCATATTTAGCATACAACCTTTCCTCCCTCACGATATGCAACACCACCCTCAAGTGATTCACGTGCTCCTCCTTACTATGGGATTAAATCAAGATATCATCAATAAAGACCACAACAAACAAGTGAAGGTAGGGTTTAAAGACCTTATTCATAAGATCCATAAATATAGTCGGTGCATGGTCAACCCAAATGACATTACAAATTTAAAATGCCTATATCTCGTCCTAAAAGCAATCTTGGGAATATCATACTCCCTCACTTTCACTTGGTGGTAACTGAAAAGAAGATCAATCTTAGAAAAGTGACTAGTCCCTTGAAGTTGATCAGAAAGGTCATCAATCTTTAGTAGAGGATACTTGTTCTTTATGGTGGACCCTATTAAGTTGCCGGAAATCAATTCACATTCTAAGAGAACCATCCTTCTTCTTCACAAACAATACTGGTGCACCCCAAGGTTAGGTCTTGTGAAACCCTTTTCCAAAAAATCCCTCAATTGCTGCTTCAACTTCGTCGGGGTCATACACTAAGGGGGAATACAAATGTTTTAAGTATCGAGAAGAAGGTCTACACCAAAATCAATTTTCCTTTCGGGAGGAACACTGGGAAGCTCATCGAGAAAGATATCAAGAAATGCATTAACTACCGGAACCGACTCAATAGGAAGGACTTTAGACTCCACATCCTTAACCCTCATAAGATGATGGAGACAACCCTGAGAAATCAACTTTTGGGCTTTAAGACAAGAAATGAATCTACCTTTGACCACCATATTGCGACCTTCCCACTCAAGAATGGGCTCATTAGGGAATAGAAATATAATCCTACGAG
>JAPFFP010046685.1:0-10831 GCA_026153255.1 Solanum medicagineum
GCCCAAAAGTTTTGGGTGAACCACGTTAAATTTTCTGGTGTCTATTTTGCTTTATTTATTCCTCCTAAATTTTATTGTCCGCTCCGCTGCGTGGGTCCCCAACAGATAGAAGCATCTGCAGCTCGCTTTACTATTACATTTTTTATTTTAGACGTTTCACTTCCTCTCAAGATCCTTCAAAAGCCAGTTGGAGATCAATACAAAGCAGTTAGCTGGTGAATCTGGACCTTGCACTCATGGTATTTTTTGTTTTGTTTAAAGCCCAATATCCTGGACTATAGTGGAAAATTGCCCTGAACATAAAAGAGCAATTAATTATATCATTGTTTCAGACTATAGAGGGGGTGGGGCATTACTATTACAATTTTTTTTGCCAATTGCAATGTAAGCAAAGTTGGTAAAGTTGGGGTCACTTCAAAGGAAAGCAACAAATATCAGACCACATGGTGACCTGTTCCATGAACAGATACCAGCAACACAAGACTTATGGTCAGTCTGATGTATAGAAGAAATTAATATCGTCCAAGGGCAACTGGAATGAGAGATCGAATTTGAATATCATGACAATCCTTCATTAGCTATTATCAATGCTTTCTTACAAATAAAAAGCAGTGAATTTTCATGGCCTGAAAAATGGAGTTGGATATGAGTTTACGTGGATAATATGGTGTTGAATGAAGCTCTACTCAGGCTCTTTCAGTTAAGATAGGTAGAGCTGTAGAGAGCTCAAGTGAAACTGCTTCTTCTGTCCATCTCTAATTGCACACGTAAAATTTCACCTTTTTCCTTCTCTCTGGCGGAACTCTTCATGTTAAAAATCATATGGTTCATATTATTCATCTTTAATTTGCAGGTATTACTTGAAAAGGGCGATGAGATGAAGCTTTATGAGCCTGTTATAATGAAGACAGCTTCTCAGAGCTTTAAGCTATTATTTGACAAAAAGTGGACAAACACAAAATAGATATGGTCGGAGTAAAATGTGAAAAATAATGACGCCAAGAATTTTACCCCATTAAACAAGGGAAATGTTAGAATCAAGTGTTATGCAAAAGTTAGCAAAGCAACCTCAAAAGATCAAGATAAATGGAAAACACCAAAAGAGACACAATAATTTAACCTAGTTCCGTCAACCGACTACATCCACAAGAGATGAGCAATCTATTATATAAAAGTGAGTACACAATATCGAGAGAAATAACCTCACTAATTCACTTGGAATACAAAGAGGTTCACACAACTTTGTGTCTCACGATTTGTCCCCCCTCACCAGACTCTCCAATCCCCTAGGACTACATTGTGGATGCTCCCAAGTTAGAAGGAATGAGCCTCTATAAATAGAGTTCTAAACATTTTCCCACTAGAAAAAGAATTTGTCAAATATGAAGAAATTCAGTTTTTCCTTTCGTACTAGAAAAGGGATTTGCCAAATATGGAGAAATTTTGTTTTTCCTTTTCCAATTATGGTAAGAAACTCAACACGGGCCAAGAGGAGCAACGTAAGGAATTGTTGGACCCCACATCATGATCTTTCTTGTCACTAATTACCTGTTTCCTGCAATAGATTTTAGCCACTCAATGATCCTGAAAATGTTGCTGATGATGGTTAGTTATTAGGAATTAGCATTATCGATTACCTGCCATGCTTGCTTGTTGTTGATCATTGTAGAGTTATTCATGGATGTTTTTGCAATTGGAATGTCAAATTCGTGGAGTTATCCATGCAATCCCAAAGTTGAAAATTTTTGCATTTGTAGGATTCGAAGTTGTTTACCTTATTTGCTATTACAACTTTGGATGGATCCCTTATTTGATTTATGATGGTGGTTTAGTCAACTTGATTGTTTCCATGACTGAAACATTATAGAACATGGAACCTTTATTCTAAAGCATGCTAAAGGTGGAGTTGAGAAATTTCTCAACAAGAATTGATTTCTTCTGAAATTTTGTATGAATTGATCAGAGGTCGGGCTCATTGTTGTGAAACTCCAAACCCGCTCTTTTGAGTGATCGATCACTTTTTTGCTAATAACCAAGTATAAACAATAGGCCTACTTTGAAACTATGTCAATTTTAGGAACAATTATATATGTTTCTTGAAGGAGAAACATTTTAACGATTACCGACAATGTTTATTTAGTTGAAATGGAAATTTTGCAACAAAAAAGATAAATATTGTGTGTGCCACATCACCGGATTTATGTCCTTTCTAGTTTTAATGTACATACTTTCCACGTACATTTGTTAATCAACAAGAAATTCATTATATTTATTAAACTTTATAAAAGTTTGTTTTACAATAATAATAAAGTTTTACATTAAATCAATTTAATTACGTAGCCTTTAGTCTATATGTGATTATCATATGTACCTTTTGACAGTCATCGGTAAATACAGAAATCTGCAAGAAAAGTAGTTGACAGCTTGTTGGTGAAGTGCGGCAAATAATAACAGAAGTCCTGCAAAAACTTCCCCACTTCACCAACAAGTTGTCAACGGCTAATAAAAATTCAAATTGATTATATATCTACTTAGTGATAATGTTTATAAATAAATAATTTATCAAAATTAGTGAATTATTTATCTTTTTATAAATTGATAATTAAATTTACGTAGTCTCTTGAGAAGTTAAAGAGATCCTAGTACGTATTCTCTCAAGAAGTAAGTACTTCAGTGTTGGTTGGCTCGAACTTCCATCCCATCCCCGGCATAAACCATTATGAGAAAGTGAAAGTTGCGAGAAGCTCATATATAGAAGATGAGTGCTCTTAAATATGTGATATATCACACAGGTCTCCCAATTTGGAGGGAAAAAACTGCCAGCAGTTATAAGCTCTAATTTGGAAGGGAAAAGTTCACTGTTGAGCCATTGAATTTCTCATTATTTGGATAAAGGTTTCATGTATTAAGCTTTAGTTTTCGGCTACTTTTTTGTTTTCATCAGAATTGATTGATTTTAGTGTTATTAGATCCGTTATGTGATTGTGATGCTATATTTGAATAGATTGTGGCGATTTGAATTATCATGGAAGAGAAAAGGCTATTAATTTGGCTTGATTCGAGACTTTTTCTAAGGCAAGTGAACTTACATTTTGTTGGTTGAAAGTGTGGTTTTCACTCATGATGTCAGGATTATTATTTTTAAGAAGCCAAATTATTTTTATCTAAAGGCAAATTATTTTTATCATAACGCCAAATTATAATAAGTGAATTTAAATATATTCACACATGCACTCCTTGTTAGTTAATAAGATGTTAGACATTTGTTTGTAATGCATAACGTTGGAAGATGATGTAAAATTTTTATTTATTGATATGAAGATTTGAGTTATCTAATTCAAAGTTCTAAAATATTCTTGACAGAAAGTAGATATTTCTTTGTTTGTTTGTTTATTCAATCTTTTTAATTATAATGTTCAATATTATTTCAAATGAAATAAAAATCATAAAATTCAGTATTAAAATTTTCTTCCGCCACTCAAGTGATGTCCTATCTTCAAATTCTTGATTTGTCTCTGGTGGGAGATCATTCACTTTACTTTGTTGAATATGGTTTTTTTTTTTTTTTGGTCAACAAAAGAGGTAATATATAGTGGCAGCTACATGGCTCCACGTTAGAGAGTCCAAAGGGACAGGGGATACTACACAATTAGTAGAGTTATAGTCTATAAATACATTTGACTTTTTCAGTCTAACAAAAAGAGTTCCTATTTTGTCTGCTCATAGTCTTTCTCTAACAAACAAGCGAAGAACTGCATATTGGATATAAGAGTTAGCTTCCTTGAGCCTTGCCCTTTCTTTTGACAAAATGTCTGTCACTCGGTTTATTTCCGTGAAGTCATGCTGCACCGGAGGGTTCCCCAGTTTCAGCAGCAGGTACCTGCAATCATGGAGGATCGAGGAGTTAGCTAGATGATCACATGTTAAGGCTTTGCATATGGCTAGGCAATCTACACTGATTTCCACAGGAGTAAGGCTATTGTCTAGCCAAGTTGGAGGCCCATTTTTAGGGCATAGATTTCTATTGTGAAGCTGTCTTGATGGAGGGAGCTACCCATGAATCCTATTACCCAGTTTCCCGTCATTGTCCCTAATAATACCTCCTAGTTCACTAAGGTTGTTTTTTCCCATGGATGATCCATTAGTGTTAAGTTTATAACCTTTTGGGGGTGGTTTCCATTTGACGAATCTAATCGTAGATGCTGCTTTGACCTTCTTTGGAGCAGTTAGGTGCTTATATTCTAAAGCTAATGTGTTTGTCTTTGTTGTGTTGGAAGAGATTGTTTTTGTTGTTGAAGGTGCTATTATTTCGTGATAACCAAATGTTCCATAAGTAAAAGGGGAAGACTTCCTCGCATTTTAAATTTTTAATGTTGACTTTGGCTTTAAACAGGGCTTGCAACCATTGCTGATCTGGGGAGCTGTGGATAATCAGTATAACAGTAGAGATTCCTATGTCATACCATAGTCCTATTGTAGAAGTGCATTCAAGGAATATATGTTTTGTGGTCTCCGTTTTCCTGCATATGTGGCAGTGCTTGTCTATGTCAATGCCTATTGAGGGAGGCGATTGTGTTGGCATAGCCAAAGGAAATGCTTTATCTTATTTGGACAGTGAAGTTTCCAAATTCAAGAGAATGACGCATGGTTGTTGGCGGGTAGTGCGTGTTCGTTATTGAGGAATCTATAAGCACTTTTAGTTGTGAGAAGGCCGTTTGCATTCCATCTCCAGTACGGTTTGTCCGTTTTTTTGCTCGGAGAGATGTAGAGGCTACTGACTGTCTTTAATTTCCCTTGGTATAATAAAGGGGATGTTTTCCCAGTTCCATATTGAGCTGGTGATGATGCTGCTTACTCTCAATTTCTCGTCATTAAAGGGAATTGGGCCATTGATTACTTCTCTCAGATTTTTTTCATTGGGCATCCACCTATGATACCATCGGGAGATACCAGTGCCGCTTCCTCAGTTCCATTTTATTCCTTTTTAGCAGATGCCCCAACCTAAGCAAATATTTTTCCATGTTCTTCCTGGGTTGATCCTTGGGCTGGTCGAGCATGTGATGTCTTTATTATTATTGCATTTATTTGTGAGGATTCTTGCCCACAAGGAGTTATTGTTTGAGGTGATTCTCCAGGTAGTTTTGCTAGAAGTGCCTCATTTTTTATTTGGGCTTTTTGAATGCCCAGCCCACCGCTTTCTTTGTCTCTTGTTATAGTGTCCCAGTTTAGCAAGTGTAGCTTTCATTTAGCGTCCGTTGTTCCCTAGATAAACTTTCTTTGAATTTGGTTAATCTTTTTTGTTTATATGTTGGGGTAATTTGATATATTGCATGGAGTATGTAGGGATACTGTTGAGGCAGGCTTTGGCTAGTGTTACATATCCTGCTATGTTTAGGAATTTTATTTTCCAGCTAGATAATTTTTGCCTTAAGTTATCTATTATATACTGAAAATCTTTTAGGGAGGGTTTTTTTTTTGGAATATTGGGAATCCCAAGTATTTCCCTATGTTGTTTCCGCTGTTAATATGGAGGATGTCATAAATTTAATTTTTTCTGTCCAAGCTACAGTTTTTGGAGTATATGATTTTGGATTTATTATAGTTGATGTTTTGTCCTGAGTTTGTACAGAAAATTTTAAGGATATTTGTTATGGTGGAGCTTGTTTTTTTGTCAGCCCTACCCATTAGGTTTAGATCATCGGCAAAAAATAGGTGTGATAGCTTAAGCCCCCCTTTGGAGAGTTGTAGTGGGGTCCAACGATGATTCTGAACACTATGTTCTATTTGCCTGAATAACATTTCACTACATAGTATAAAAAAATAGGGAGACGGTGGGTCCCCCTGTCGGAACCCCTTAGTGGGTTCAAAAATTTCAGTACGATCTCTATTCAGGAGGATGGAGATGGTACTGGTGATTATGCAAGACATGATTAACGTAGAGATGTCTTTTGGAAAGCCAAAATATTTTAGTGTAGCATTAATGAAAGACCACTCAATTTTATCAAAAGCTTTTTCTAGGTCTATTTTGATGAGCATGCTAGGGTTTTTCCCTTTCATTTTTTGGAAATGCGAAATAATCTCTTGGACTATTATGGCATTATTGCCAGCTGGTCTATTCTTTAGGAAGCTGGCGGGAAGAGTCCTATGAGTTGTTCCATGATTGGTCTGAGCCTAGTTACAATGATCTTAGTGATTATCTTATAAGTGGTGTTGCATAGGCTTATAGGTCTGAAATCCCATAGATTGTTGGCCCCCTTTTTTGGAATGAGACAGATATGGGTTTTGTTTATATTGCTAGGAATGCTCATATCCTCGAAGGTCATTTTACAAAAGTTATTGACTGACGGACCTACGATGTTCCAATATTTCTGAAAGAAAAAAAGATGTAGTTTGTCAGGACCTGGGGCCTTAAAGCGTTGGAAAGAAAAGACGCTTGATTTCTTCTGTGGTTGGCATAAGGCTGAGATTCTGTAGTCCTGGTTTAGCGGCGGGGACCCTAAGGTCTCAAATTTGTTGTGAGTACAGTTGACTCGTTTTGAATAATTCTCTAAAGTATGTTAAAGTTAGTTTTTTATGGTTTCATGGTCACAGACCCATTGACTAGTTGACGACTCTAGAGAGGTTATTTTGTTGGCACGTCGTCTGTTGAGGGTTGTTGTGTGTAAAAACCTAGTGTTCGAGTTTCCTTCATTTAACCAGGTTATTTTGGATTTTAACTTCCAAAAATCTTCTTCCTACTTAAGGATTAAGTTGAATTCGTTAATGAGGTTTTTTTCCAGTTGATGGAGAAAAGAGTTAGAGGTATAATATTTAGATTTTTGCAAGCCTTCCAATCTGTTTAAAAGCTTCCTTTTTCTTCAGAATTTGTTGCCAAAGGTGTGAAAATTCCACTCAGTTACTGATTTAGTAAAGTTGGGTATTGCATTAAGGATGTGATGGTTATTTCTCCAACTATTTTCTACAATTTTTTCTAGGTCTGGGTGTCCTGGCCACATACTTTCGAAACGGAAGATTTTTTTTAATGGTGTTGGGTTCTTTGTTGAGGATACGAAGGAGCGGGCAGTGGTCAGAGTGCCTACGTGGAAGGTGTGTGACATAAGCATCAGAAAAACTTTAAATCCAGTCATCGTTTGCTAAAAAATGGTCTAGTCTTTCATAGATGAGATTGGGCTTATTTTTGTATCTTTTATTCAGCCACGTGTATTTGCAGCCTTTGAAGCTAGGTCTATCATTTCACATTGATTCACGACTTCCCAAAATTCTTTTGTCCTAGCCTTATATAGGGGTCTACCACCATATTTTTCCTTACTGGTAGTGATGTCATTAAAGTCGCCTCCTATAAGTCATTTCCCATTATAGGTATTTTTTATGTTTTTAAGGTTATTCTAGAGTTCTCTTCTGTTTTCCCTATATACGCCTGCATAGATGCAACTGAACAATCAGGTGTGTTTAAAGGTACGTACCTTGATCATGGCGTATATTTCCTGTCTCGAAGTTTCTATTTCATCCATAATTAATTACGAGTCATTCCATAGCACCAAGCCTGCAGAATTTTCAACAGCTCGGACTTGTACCATGTTGTTAAGATTGAAGTCATCTAAGAGTGGTTGGTGGTCTTACATTTTTTATTCTAGTAAAGCTACTAGAGGTGGTCTATGCCTGTCCAAAAGGGATCTAAAGTTGCACATAAAAGCTGCCCCATTCCCCCCTACAATTCTAGATTATGAAGTTCATTGAGCTATTCAATGGTGGCTGAGGAGCTACTGTACTCTGATTCTCCATCATCAGAGTCTTCTCTCTTAGAGTCGGATTGAGGATTACTATGAAGTTCCCTATGTCCTGATTCGCGGGAGCTCTTATGTCTATCGAGCTTTTTCTGAGATTTGGAGGACATATGAGAATGCATTGCATTTTTTACGTATCTCTCCCTGAATAGAAAAACCTTTACCCCTTTTAGAATTACTATTTCGGTCCTGGTTTCTCTCACTAATTGGAAGGTCTCCTGTAGGTCCTCTGCTTTTGGGATCGCTCCTATGTTTTGCACTGTCTCTCCTATTGATATCGGAGTTTGAGTTTGGATTTGTACCCGTGAGTTTAGTAAGATGGGGACCACCAATGGAGGAGACTCCTCCCGTCTGCCCTGAGCTGTTTGTGGGTTCAAGGGGTGCGGTTCCATAGCTACATTCTGAGTGGGCCATGGAGATAGGGTGGTTTCCATCACTTGAGATGAGAAGAACTGGCTGGATACAACAAAGTGTCGTGGTTCAGAACTGGGGTCTGGGTCGAGTATAGCGGGTTTCGTAGTGACACTTCCCAAGTAGGGAAGTGGAAGAATGAGAGTTAAAAGGCTGGTGTTGTCAGTGGTTGATGGAAGATGGAGGATAGCCAATGATGGTTGTTGAATGCTTCTATCCGTAGTCTCATTCCTTCCGAGACCACATGAGCTATGAAGGTCGATTTTCTTATATCTATGGTTATTTCCCCTCCCTCTACCATGGTTGAGAAGGACATGGCTTGGTTTTGAAGCCCCATTTCCAGCCAAAATGCTGGAGGAAGGTTTGTATGGGGAGCTGGGGTGGCATAGTATGTATTCCCCCATGGTTACTGGGAAGGCTTGGAGAGATGGGAAAGGTATGAAAGGTTGTGGGTTGTTGTTCATTTAGTGATGATGTTGGTGAGGCGTTTGGGGTCATGGAGTGGTTGGAAATAGGGTTCTGTCGGTTGAGTGTATGCGCTGATGGGAGGAGAATGAGAGTCGAGGCATTTTCAATTTTATTAGTAAGTTCGACAGTTATTGCTCTAATGGGAATGGAATCTGAGGATGTTTCTTTGTTGGGAATGTTGCCTTTAACGGAAAGTGAAGTACCAGTAGTAGGAGGGTTAGTACATACGGGTTTCTTTGGATTTTTTATTAAATCTTTTTTATTAGAAAAATCATAGATTGGGGAGGTTGGTGGAACGAGGAGTGTTGGGGAAGCTAAAAAAATTCTTTTTGTCAGTATGGGGATGTGTCCGCATTTGAGATCTCATGCTAGTTAATGAGGAGTTTTTGGAGTCCACGCCCATTGCTAGAACTGTGGATTGAGGTGACACTCGTTGTGGGGTCGGGATGTGTGGCCCATTTTTGGTTTTGGGTGGACTTTCCGTCAACTCCTTGGGGCAGGTAGGGTTTGTTATAGGGGTTGTTTTAGGTTTGATGATTTGTATCTGATCAATGATAGGTGTAGCTGATCCTGTGGAGACGTGGACCATTTGTTTAATTTATTTTTGATGACGTCGATGGGAGTGACGTCAGGTGGAGATTCACTACAGTTTCGATTCCTCAGGGCTGAGGTTGATGCGACGGCGCGAGTGTGTGTGGATTTTGGAGTGTTTTTGCGATATGTAAAGACTTGAGTCAAGGTACTTACCTGTCAAGGCTTCGAATAATTTAACGTTGATACCTAGGTTTTGGGATTCCTTATCTGTTTGCAATCTTTTTGAGGTACGCTTGTTTTTTGGGAAGACTACTGTTTTCCACCTAGATGAAAGAATATAAGAAATGTAGGTCATGAAAGGTGGATTTCAGGATGTAGAGTTATTAGCATTAGAGTTGCTTTTTAGTTGAATCAGATAAATAACTATGTTTAACGATTTTGCTTATCGGATATTGATTTTTGAACATACTAATATTCTAGCCAATCGATAAGATATTGGTTAATTTGTTATCAAATTGGTAATTATCGGACGATTAGTGAACAATTATTGATTGATAGATTGGTAATTATCGGACGATTAACAGACAGTGTATTATATTGTTTCTACTATTGATGATTACGAGGTAATATTCAAAACTTTTTGTTTTGTTTACTCTTTGTCTAACAGTTCTTGGACATACAAAACAAGTGCCCCTTATCTAGTCGAACTAATAAATAGTATGGCAGAAAGAAATGGATGGCTCTTTCTACCATACGATCTATCTATTAGAATAGTGTCGATTCTATTCCACACATTTTATTTAAGATATGAAATTGGAATCTTTTTCATTTTATTTCGTTAATTTTGGCTAAGAATTTAGACATCAAGTTTCTTTCAAATTAGCTAATAATTAAACGTTTTGTAGAAAAGCAGTAGGAACTAGAATAAATAGTGTAGTAGTAATAAATGCAAGAATATTTACTTTCATAGTCTCATTGATTTTTTTTTTTGCAATAACTTGGGATTCAATCCCATAGAGATAATAAATCTTTGGCCTGTAAATTCAATGAATAAATATTACTTCTCGATGATCTTGAATCAAATCAATATCATCAATAACAATATCTAAACTATCAAATCAATTCATTGTCAAGAATTGATTAGTGTAATATATGAGTTCTTTTATCCATACCGCTACAAACCTGGATTGCTGACCCAATCCAAAACTTATTTATTTATTTGTTATTTTTGTTATATGTTCTTATGGAGTAGAAAATTTTATACACTGATGGTACATAAAATATAAATTCTTATGAAATTTCTAGGTGAATAGTATTTACTTGTCTTATTATGTAGCAAATATCTGTTAAGTTAGTCCTAAAATTCGATAGGAAAATAAGGAAATAACCCTTTATTAGAAGATGTACCAGTATGAAAAGCTCCTCAATTAAGTACTAGTATGTAGGGGTGTACAGAACCAAACCGTAAACCGCACCAAACCAACAAACCGAACCAATCCGCAAAAAAAAACCGCTTAGTGGTTTGGTTTGGTTTGGTTTGGTATTGACGAAAAAAAACCAACTATATTTGGATTGGTTTGGTTTTAATTTTAAAAAACCAAACCGAGGCCAAACCAACCCGACATTATATATAT
>JAPFFP010046686.1:0-10830 GCA_026153255.1 Solanum medicagineum
TGATCAGTGGCAAACTGTATCGGGATCGTCCCTATGCTAGGTTCTTACGAACCCCCTCAGGCTACCACCCATCATAGCTGTATCGGGATCGTCCCTATGCTAGGTTCTTTCGAACCCCCTCGGGCTACCACCAATCAAAATTGTATACTTTATCATTCAGTTATCTTTGAGATGATTCTTTTGGCATCCATAATATTAGAGTTGTATAATGGTATATGTAGCAACACACTTGCAATTTTTCGATCATCGCATATCCATGCTTAATTGCTCACACAGTCAATTCAAGATGCCTCAGATCCATGCGTGGACTAATTTATCAAGAAAAGACTAACTAGTGCATGGACTAATTTATCAAGAAAAGACTAACTAGTAAGTATATGCTCCTCGTCCATGGCACCATCCAAATGAAAGATATAGAACGTTGATGCCTGGATTGCCAAGGACTAGAGCCACGATATTAATATTCAAATGGCTTGTTATATATGCACGGGGTTTGCAAAAATTCAGTAAAAACATTTGAAATCATTCATCTATTCAACTCAAAAAAGAAAGAACAGTAAAAATTGCAAAATAAATACTACTCTATTACAACTGAAATTAAACTTTATTTTCAACCCAAATATTTAAAATTTGTCTTAATATCTCTCAACACATCAAAAATCAAGGTAAACATTATCGTCCCATCCCATTCAAAACAAAATAAATGTATTAACCATCCGAAAGATAGGGAACTCTGCATGCTCACCCCTCCTAAAAAAATAAATATTGCCCTCAATGTGAAACAGACAATAGAGATTAAGCATAAAAGAAAGAAGTGGGTATCATAATTGCGCTGTCTGATAAATCCCGCTATAGTGGTAGTGGAGGTGAAGAAGTGTTCATGAGGGCATCCATGCCTTCATCAACTAGAGTGCTCCCAAAATCAACCAATGGTTGTGTAGGCTGAGGCTCACTCACACCAGATGTACCTATCATGGACTTGTCCAGAATAGATGCTACTTTTACAATGTTCACAATTTTGCTCTACAACCAATCTAGTTCCTCAAGGTCCTCTTGGCTTGGCTCCGCTCCCATTGTCTCTTCATCAGTCTTTGGGGTGCTCACCTCTTGGGTTTCTCCATCGCCATCACCCAAAACATTCACGTCAACTCATCATTTGGGACCACAACCACACCAATTTGAGTGGATCTTCTAGCCCATCAAAAAACATACTCAAGTTCATAGACCAGAGGGCTGCCACCTCCTTCAAAAAATTAAGATTGGTTTCAAAGCTGATGTGTTTGTATTGCCACTACTTGCTTTCTCAACCACTGCCACTCTATCTTTCAAGTTTGCCAACTTTTTTCAATGGACATCAATCATCAACTCGAGTATATCCATCCTTAGTTTGTGGGCCTCCATTAACTCTCACTATTTTGCCTCAACCTCAACATATGGCCTCCGAGCCTTGGTTATGGTTGCCTTAACTAGTTTAGCCACAGATGACTCAACCCTCATGGTCCAAAGATCAACTACTTTGGCCAGCCGACCAAAAGAAAGAATAGTGGCCTTAGTGAGTGAGGGTTGGTCATCTGTGGTCTGTGCCTCTGTTTGTGACTTAGTGGATAGAATTGGGACAGAAGAGGAGTGTAAAGGAGGGGAAGGAGAAGTTATACCTTCCTCGATGCCTAGCTCTACAGTGCCAGACTCGAGGGCCTCAACATAAACTACCAGTGGTTTGTCAGTCGACTTCTTCCTGGCCCTATCCTCTTCATCCCTCAAGAACACAACCTCAATCCCTTGGATATCGATGGGTGCCAATGAAGTTACCACCACATCAGTCTCCTTGTTCCTAGGAACTTTGGCTCATTTACACAAAGCAGTGATGAGGCTGGGAAATGGCAATGACGTCTAAACATTCTTCTCCCACATGAGGATTTTTGGGGCGATGATTGCACCAAAATTCAGTCGCTATCTATCTATAATACTCCCAACTAATGTCGCCTTAACCTGTTGTAGTACAGATTCATTTTGTGATGCATCAAGTTGTTACTAATAAACCAAAACTAAAAGCTCGCAAAGATGTTCATTTATTTCTTTTCAATAATGGCTCCCTCCTCTAACCACAAAGGAGTTGGAATCCTAATCATTGGATCCAACAAAGATTTCATATTGTCAAGTGTTTGGATCTTCATCATTTATTCCATGTCATTTTTGTCTCTATTTGCATATGACAAAACATCATTGATATTGGTCTGACAACATGGGACTTGCATATACTAACCTCCGCAATATCAAGGCCTTTGAGCACAGACTTTACCCTGCTTTTGTTCATTAGGATTGCCTTGTCATAGGCCTCATGAGATTCATGGACCAAGGTAGGCACATATGAATCCCAAGGTTTGGTGAACATTTGGAAATGTAGAATTTAAGTGTTTCCCAATCCTCCAGGTATCGGTCGATCACACTATCAACGTACAACTATTTCTCCTACAGGATTATTCTCTGCCACTCTACCATGAGCCTACTTAAGTATCATGAGGTTGCTATTTCCTAGATCCTCTGGGATGTCTGGAGAAGAGTATCACGAGTGGCTTTAGACATGGCCTCATTCCGATGCCTTTTTGGACTTGGCTCCAAAGTATGCCTCTTAGAAGTTCTCGATATTTCTTCTTCTTCCTCCAAACTAGTCTTGGTTATGTTGAGGGGTTTCTTCTCATCACTGGTGGTTTCTCGGTGCTTAGCTACTTTCCTTTTTCCTTTTCCTTGCACCTCCCTTTAAGGTCTCTGAGATCTTCATTTTGTACTTTTGGGAGTTATAAAAACTCCTTTAGCTACCCTAGATATACTCGAGTAACCTGCTCCTTAGGTTTGCCAATTCTTACACAATAATAAACTCCAAACATCTTGTGACTAGTAGTTGTAAAGTAATTAGGTGCAAAATTTGATCATAAGAGAAACATTCAATGTAAATAGGACTGTTTGATCGCTAAACAAACTCGGCGATTTGCTGAACTAGTTCTGCGGTCAAATAGATTGTCGCCTTTTTGCATAGTTTCTAGACTTTAGGGTATTACAACTTTTGGTGATACTGATGTAACTTTACCAATATGTTGAATTTATTTGGTGATGAAAAGGTCATCACCAAAAGTTTCAGCTATCAACCATGAAGATCAGTCCATTAAGGTGGTGCATGTGACGATTAGGCGCATCATCAAGTTCACTTAGGAGGTCAAAATGATCATTGATGAAGGTGACTTGCATGGCCCTTCATCCATTCACTCAAAATTAAATAATTTTTTCACCAAGAACATGGATGAAAGTCACACACTAACCCACAATCATGCATCAATGCATGCTCAAGTATTGATTATCAATCAAATGGTTTCCATGGATATATACTCAATCAAGTAATGACTTACCCTTAAGAATGATGTCACCCAATCCATCATCGAGCAAGTTAACTCTACTTAAAAGAGTTTAAAGGTTACTTAGACTTTACCCATAACCCATAAGAATAATAAATCTAAACCAGCAAGCATTTTCAATAAAATATTCTCATGATCATGGCACCATCTCAAGTGAAAACATTCAAGAATGATGAAAACTATGAAATTGAGACAATATCCACAAACATTCAACCATTAGGCAATAAACCATTCATTTATAAACCTAGCCCAAATCGTAGGCACCACTGATTTTGACATATAAAGAGCGAATCAAAACCCGCAATAAATCACTTATTTATGCAATATAGGGTTTTAGCATCACTGTAAAGATCTACCCACTTAGGTTCCAACAAGATTTCAAGCACTAAAGCATGCTTATCATATTCACAAACCCTGATCAGCCTTATTATCAATGGCATTCTTCCAAAAGATCTAAAACAAGGGCTAAAAACATACCTCTTTAATGGTGAGACGCAATAAGAATCCTCAAAGATGCTTTTGTGATGAATATCCTCAACTTCTTGTGAAAGTCTTCAAAGAAAAAGTTAAAAATGGGGATTTGGCATTTCAAAAGGAGTGAAAATGAAGGATAGTGGAAATTGACACAACCAAGGAATTTGAAAAGCCTTAAGTAGGTCAGTGAGCAAACGCGTCTCAACCCCCTAAGTAAGAGGTCATGCAAAGACATCATCAAGTGGTTGGATGCAGGAGTGATCTATCTAATCACTAACAATAAATGGGCGAGTCCGGTTCAATATGTTCCAAAGAAAGGGGGTATCACAGTTGTACCAAATGTCAACCACAAGTTAATCCCTATGCGGTCGATCACTGGATGAAGGGTGTACATAGACTACAGAAAACTAAATGGGTTGATAGAAAAGGATCACTTCTCTATGTCATTTATGGATTAAAAGTTGGACTAATTAATCGGAAAGGTTTTGTATTGCTTTCTTGATGGATATTCAGGCTACAGCCAGATCACATTGCTCGAGGATCAAGAGAAGACGTCATTTACATTCCCCAATGACACCTTTGTATTTAAAAGAATGCTATTAGGGTTGTGTAACACCCCAACGACATTCCAGAGATGCATAATGTCCATCTTCTTAGAGATGGTTGAGGAAACTATTGAAGTCTTGATGGACAACTCTAGTGTGGTTGGGGAGTCATTTGAGGAGTACTTGAAGCACTTACATGCTATGTTACAAAGATGTAAGAAAAGTCATCTTTTGCTGAATTAGGAAAAGTATCACTTTATGGTGAAAGAGGGCATTGTCTTGGGGCACAAAATCTCCCACAAAGGGATCGAGGTTGATAGATTAAGGTAGAAGTGATTGAGAAGCTTACCCCATCTATCTCAATTAAGGGTGTAAGAGCTACTTAGGGCATGCTGGGTTCTACAGAAGGTTCAATAAAGACTTCCCTAAAATTGCACATCCATTGTGCAAGTTGCTTGAGAAGTATGCTAAGTTCGTGTTCGATGATGCATTCCCCAATGCCTTTGATGGATTAAAGCAAAAGTTGATTTCAGCCTTAATCTTTGCAGCTCCAAACTAGTCAAAGCCTTTAGAAATCACGTGTGATGCAAGTGGGGTTGCACTAGGTGTAGTATTGGGATAGTGCCAGGAGAAGATATTACATCTCATATACTATGCTAGCAAGGCCCTAAACATAGCCCAGAACAACTACACTGTCACTGATCAGGAGCTACTCGTAGTGGTCTTCACGTTCAAGAAATTGAGATCATATTTATTGGGGGCCAATATGGGGGTGCAAACATACCACTCGATAATCTGGTACTTGATGACAGAGAAGGATGCAAAACTAAGGTTGATGAGATGCGTACTTCTCCTTCAAGAATTCAATTTTGATGTCATTGATATAAATGGAACAGAAAATCAAGTCACAGATCACCTCTCTGGGTTGGATGAGTGGGAACTGGCAAAGTTTGATGATGGATTGAAGATCAACAAATCATTCCCAGATGAGAGAGTGTTGGAAGCATCTCATTAGTTAATACCATGGTTTGCAGACTATGCAAATTACATGGTAAGTGACATTGTGCCACCTGATCTGAATACACACCTGCTTAGAAAGTTGATGCCTGATGTGAGAAAGTTCTTTTGGGATGACCCACACTTGTTTCCTGTATGTACAAATAAGATTATTCGTCGATCTGTTCCTGAAATTAAGATAACGAGTATCCTCGAGACATGTCACTCGTCATTAGTAGAGTTTGGAAGCACGCAAGATCTTACAGTATGGGTATTACTGGCCCACTATCCACCAGGACGCTCACGACTACGCCAAAGTTTGTGATAGGTTCCAAAGAGAAGGTGGTGTTTCCCGAAATATGAGCTCCCTCTAAACCCCATTATGGTGATTGAGTTATTTTACATATGGGGGATAGACTTCATGGGTCCTTTTGTTAGCTCGCATGGAAACAACTACATCTTAGTTACTATGGATTATGTATGAAAGTAGGTAGAGGTCGTTGATCTACCCAACAATGAAGGTAAAAGTGTCACAATATTTCTAAAAAGAAATATTTTCTCTAGGTTTGGTATCCCTCGGGCGATCATTAGCGATGGAGGTTCTCACTTCTTCAATAGTCTCTTCAAGGCTCTACTTAAAAAGTATGGGGTGAAACATTAGGTGGCAACAACTTACCATCCTTAGACAAACAGGCAAGTGGAGGTGTCTAATAGGGAAATTAAATAGATTCTATCTGAGACTGTGAATGCAAACCAGACAGATTTTTTGTGGAAGCTGGATGACTATATGGGTATATCGGACAATATTCAAGAACCCTATAGGCATGTCTCCCTACCAATATGTCTTTCGGAAGTCATGTCATTTGCCAGTAGAGATTGAGCATAAAGCAATATGGGCGCTAAAGAAGTTGAATCAAGACTGGAATGATGTGGCAAACTCTCTGCTGAGTTAACTTAATGAGCTTGATGAGTTTCGCTTGAAGGCATATAAGAGCTCAGCCTTGTACAAACAAAGAATGAAGCTGCAGCCTGATCAATGCATAGAGAATCGTCAATTCGAACTAGGGGACTTGGTGCTACTATATAATTCTAGACTAAAGTTGTTTTCTGGGAAGCTTAAATCCTAATGGTTGGGACCCTTTAGAGTAGCACAAGTATTTGATTGTGGAGCTATTGAATTGGAGAGAAGAAATGGAGAAACATTCGAGGTAAATGGCTAATGAGTCAAGCCATACCTTGGAAATGTGGAACAAATAAAAACTGTGGAAGAACAGGACCTTGAGGAAGTCTGGGTACTCAAGCAATCTATATTGTGCTGCAATAATAAATCAGGTGTTGCTTGGGAGGCAACCCATTGTGGAGACTGGCGCTTCGGCACCTAGGTATGCTTTTGGACCGATAATAATTTTTTCTCTTCAACTGTGTCCATTGGGTACAATGCACCTCCTTTTCGATGGGGTGTCGGTAGTTATGGGCCTCAGTGAAGTCTGAGTAGCTTTAGTCCATAACTAACCCAATGTTTTAATCTTGGGGGACTCAAATGATACTTTCACTCCAGCTTTACCAAGTAAAGCCGACAGAAATCAGGTTTGTCCGCATTTCAGGAACATGTAGCACATCCATAAGGGCTAAAGTTTTTCCAGAAGTAAGCTTGAGAAACACTTTACCCTTACCCAAGACTTTAGTAGTTCTTGAGTCTCCAAAATAGACTACTTCACTATCATCCCCTATTGATTTATAGGAGGCAAATGCTTCTCGATTTGCACAAATGTGCCGAGTAGCCCTAGAGTCTACCGCCCATTATTTTTTATATGCTACAATATTCACTTGAGAAATGATAGATGCAATAATTTCATCTCCTTTAGCTAAATTAGCTTTGGGAGGGTAGCCCTTTTCTTTGTCATTTTTCATTCTTTTTCTGCACTGTGCGGCATGATGACCTGGTTTTCCACAAGTGAAACAGGAGTCTTTCATTTTCTTAAAATTGGGGTTATAAGACTTGTAGTCTCGAGACTTATTATCATACCTATTGTTGTTGCTGTTTTGACCTTGCACTAGATTTGCTTTGAGTGTTAGCTCCTTTGACCTGAATGACTCCTTTCTATTGGTATCTTCAATCAGAATGTGAGTCACAATTTCCTCAAGTGTGAAATTTATCTGCTTATGCTTTAAGTTATTTTTGTAATCATTCCATGATTCAGGCAATTTTTCCATCAGCGTTCCAACAACAAATTTTTTTGGTAAAGTGATCCCCTCAGATTTCAAGTCTTCAAGCAATTTTTGATATTCATTGATTTAAATTTTCATCTCATTCTCGTTACTCATCTGCCATTGATAAAATCTTCCAACCACAAATTTTTGTTTGGTGGCATCTTCGGTAGTGAACTTTTTAATTAAGGCTTCCCAAATAACTTTTGCTTCTTTGCAACTATAGTATACATCAAATAACTCATTAAACATAGTTTGTAAAATGGTGTGACGACATAAATTTTTGGCATATTGCCATGATTTCAGAATTTTGTTATCAGCATCTGCACCGAGCTGTGGATGTAATAACGCATGTGCAACACCATGAACATCGATTAGGGAAAAAACACGTTCTTTCCATCTTTTAAAATTTTCACTAGCGAAGATTTCAATATTTGAAACATATGGAAATGGTTTGGCATATGGTAGGACAGTTGGGACTGGAGAAACAGGGGTATTACTAACATTGGTAGTGTTAGAAATTTTCGTAGTGGTATTATTTGTCATAGTTTCTTATATTGTAGGGGAAAAATTGAAACTCTTTTCTATATATGTATTTGGAAAGACAAAATAAAAGAGAAGATTAATGACTTAAAATAATACAAACAAATTTAGATAAATATTACTACAATTATAATTTTAAATAGTATACATATATAAGTAAAAATAATACTTGAGTCGTACTGGGCACTATCCTAAGAAACTATTTCAGCAGTTTGAAATGTTTCTCCAAGATTAAACAAGTCGTCTCTAATTACTTAAAGGATACAGGAATCAACAAAATATAATTATTACAAAATAAGCAAGTCGGAAAGGGGGATTATAACCAAGAAAATATATTAGTAGAAAGTGTAGTAACTTTCCTTTTCTTTTTCACTCTTTCTTATTCACTTCTTCTTCTTCACTCTTACTTTGTTTCAAGAATGAAGACAATATATATACTTGTCAAAACTTGGTGATCAAACATGGTATATGGTCTTATTTTTGTCAAGCTTTTCGCTTTAAATTTGCCAAACATTTGGCATTAAACTTGCTAAGTTTTTGGCCTTGAAAGTGCCACATAAATAGTCTTAAAATTGTCATGCAAATAATCTTGTATTAGCCATGTAAAGAGTGAAAATAGATCATATGATTTTTGTGTTAACAAAATATATTTATGTTATCATTAATGACTAAGTAATGACATTTAGAAAATAGTTAAAATAATTTTAAAATATCCAACAAAAAGTTCATTCAAATACCCCTAAATCATCTTTGTGTTCATAGCATAGCTCTACATTCATTTTATTGATATTCGTATTAGCATTTAGACATGATAAATAACATTAAATTTGATTTTTCGTACAATCATCCTCCTCTTGACCCTAAACTACAAGACAATGTATTTATAGCTGCGGAATCTAAGCTATAAATTTGAAAATCATAATTATTGCCTAATAATTGCCACAAAAACCATTTCGTGGCTATTTAAAAATTTATCAAATTTCTTAGCCACGAAAATCAAATTGACAAAGCTAAATTCTCATTTTGCTATAATGACTAATAATCGTGGCAATGATTACCTAAACAGCTATGATTTTACTGCCATAGTAAAATTGTGTAGTTAATTATAAATTTTTGCTATGCAGTAAAAGTAACTCTAGCAATAGTAATCTTTTAGCCACACTAAATTATTTGAACCAATGCATTGTAGCTAAATCTAAATAATTTTGCTTCCAATAATTAAAAATTATGACAAAAGTTAAATAAAAGAGCCATAGATTATTTTGCTATGATAAATATTAATAACTAATTTTTTCCACATGTTAAATTTATCGTAGTAATTAAAATTTTTTTAGCAACAATAAATTATATGAAACAAAAGGTTGTAACTAAATGAATAATTTTGCTTCCAACAATTAAAAATTATGGTAAAAGTTAAATAAAATAGTCATAGATTATTTTGCTATGATAAATTTCATAACTAATAATTAAATTTTGCCACAAGTTAAAATGTACCATAGTAATTACAATTTTTTTAGCCACAATAGATTATTTTTGAAGCAAATTTGTAGCTAAAGAATATTTTTCCTTAAAGTAATAAAAATTATGGCGATATTAGATAATACAAAAGAGAATACATAAATTCACCACTGATGTTGTCCCAAATTTTCAAAAAGACACTCCAACTTTGCGGGCAACCTATTACCCTACAAATCTATTTAGTTTCTTTGTAAATACACCATTTTGATCCATTTTTTGATCAGTCCCACTTTTAAAAAAAGAGAGTGATATCATGCACCAATCATTAATTGCCACTTGTTAAAATCATAAAAACTTTTGTCGAAAAAAAAAACTAACTTCTTATAAAAGAAAAAAACTAAAAAAATCATCCCCTTTACTCCCCAAATCATTGAGGAAGAAAGTGATGTCTACTTGGAAATGTGCAGATCTATGGCCAAGGATTGCCAGTGCAGCTAATGCAATTATTTAAACTAGGAGTTAACTTGCAGATTTTGATGTTTTTTATTTGGAAGAGAACTGATGTTTGCATCGTAGTCTAGACAAACTCCTACTCATTTGTGATGGTTGAAATAATGTATGAAGGAGCGAATATATCATATTGCTTTTTTTTTTCTGTTGTTTTCAGAATTTTCGTGATGAGATGCACAAGGAAACTTCCCTTTTTGATGAGAACGATTGGAACCTAAGGCCCACAAAAAATGGGATCCACAAATTCAGCAACTCGCTCACGAAGCATGTCCCCTTTTTTGGTTCTTTACTTAGAATCCCTAGTTACATACAAGTTTAGTTACTCAGAGAATCAATTTCCAAAGCAAAGCTCATCCTTTGATTCTGTTCCAATCATACCAATGTTTAGCTCTACTAACTCGCCTCAAAGTTCTAATGGAATGGTTAAATATTACTTGAAAGTTTTTCCAGATACGATTCGTTCACAATGCACGATTGTGTGCATTTTGGTAGTCGTGAGTTTTCAAGATCTCCATTTGCAGTACTAGAGACTCTGAAGCTCTCCAAATATTTTGGGGAAGAAGATGTATTTAAAATAAAGTAATTAATTTTTAGTAAAATAAATAACACATGTGTTAGACCCCGTAAATAATTTAATTGAGGTAAAATGGTCTCATGGAAAATTTCGTAAATATGGTGTAAATTGCTCT
>JAPFFP010046687.1:0-10829 GCA_026153255.1 Solanum medicagineum
TTTTCTTGCAGGTGAGGTTAGTTAATAAAACAGAGGAAACTCTGCCGAAATTTCTGCAGGTTTCCAGGTCAGATACAATGGGAAATTCAGGGTAGATGTGTCTAGGTGCCCCGACCGAGCACTGATCACGTCCCTAGGTCGGGATGTGACAACGACATCTTGGTGTATTCAAGAGATGAGGAGGAACATGCCAATTACCTCAAAGTTATCCTCCAAAGTCTTAAAGATCATGAGTTGTATGCAAAGTTCTCAAAATATGAGTTTTGGCTCAAGTCAATAGCCTTTCTAGGCCATTTTATTTCAGGTGATGGTATTCAAGTAGATGCCCAAAAGATTGAAGTGGTTAAGAACTGGCCAGACCGACCTCTTCTACTGACATAAGGAATTTCTTGGAGTTTGCAGGTTATTACTGCAAATTTGTTGACGAATTTTCTTCCATATCCACACCATTGACCAAACTGACTTAAAAAAAGGTCAAGTTTCAGTGGTTTGATAAGTGTGAGAAGCGTTTCCAAGAGTTAAAAACTAGACTGACTACTGTACCAGTTCTAACCTTACCCGATGGGAAAAATGACTTTGTGATATATTGTGATGCGTCAAAAGTTGGATTGGGTTGTGTACAGATGCAGAGAGGCAAAGTGATGGCCTATGCTTCCAGATAACTTAAGGTTCATGAGAGGAACTATTCGACCCATGATCTTGAGTTGACAGTGGTGGTGTTCGCACTTAAAATCTAGCACCACTACTTATATGGAGTGCGTGTGGATGTGTTCACTGACCACAAGAGCTTGCAGCATGTCTTTAGTCCAAAAGAGCTCAACCTACGACAGAGGAGTTGGTTGGAGTTGCTCAAGGATTATGACATGAGCATTCTCTACCAGCCAAGTAAGGCTAACATTGTTACTGACGCTCTTAACAGGTTCTCAATGGGTAGCACGACCCATGTTGAGGAAGGAAAAGGAGGAGTTGGCTAGGGAAGTGCATCGATTGACTCAATTGGGAGTTCAACTTGAAATTTGACTTTGATGGATTTCGCACTTGACTTAGGATGGTATTTCAGATCGAATATGATACTAGATTTTATGCCTTGTCTCACTAGGCTTTTGTGATTTTTCTAGATGAGACGAAGAATTTACGAAAATTGTGATAACGACAAAGAACCAATGAAAAAAAATACTTTTCATGTTTGACCAGAATTATGTTTACAAAATCTATCAATAATGCAATTTCCCTTTTAAGAAGACAAAAATTAAACCATATTTGACCAAAACATGATTCCATTTTTATTTGATCAAAATCAAATTTAAAAAATATATAACCTGCCCATTAATGCAAGGTATTGTTTGCCCATTTTAAGAAGAAAAAAATTGAATAATTCTTCAAGTGACTTAGTTCCTTTAAAGAAACCCTAAAAACTTCACTTCAACAATAGAGAAAGTTGAGGAAGATATGGTGTTGGCATGTACATTGTGATGCCATGGATTTGAAAATTGGAAAATGGTAGTTGACGAATTCTCCAATTCCATTTCTAATTGACGTCGATGTACTCTTCAATTTTCATCTGTGAATGTCAAGTCAAGTACAAATAATTAAAATAATATTTTTAGAATATATATCAGATAGATTTTACTACAAAAGATGATGATGAGAGTGCCTTCATAAAGTTGATGGCATATAAACCTACAAAGACTTACAGAGATTATTGTACTGAGGAAGTCAAACTAAGGGATATTTCACTTTAGTATGACTTATCTTTATAAATAAATCCCTCTTTTTTACGATTTGATTATTTTTTACTTATAATGATTGAGTATCCTTGGGTTGTCACTAATTATTTTGTGGGATCCACATTTTTTTTAATTAGAATATTGGGCTTGTGGCCCTTTTATTAAGAAAAATTGCTGGTTCGCTTACAAATCTGGGGGCCCAAATAAAAATGACAACACCCTAAAATATCGATCATTCTAGATAGATCCGCCATTAGGTTTCCTCTCTTGATTCTTCATCTACTCCCGCAAACCAATGGCTTCCTTTGGGTGTCTCAAATGGTAAAGCTCCTTTTTGTTGTTGTCTTCTTGCTCAGCTTCATTGTTCTTCTGTAAGCATCTTCGACCTTCCTTTGTTTTTTCCTTGAATGTTGAAGCTTTTTGTTGATCATTGCTTCTCATCAGTGTGCCGTGTGACGCACCGCCATGGACAAACCATTCCTTCCACCATGAGCAAAGGTTCCTCATCTCTTTGAAGATAGATCTGTAAGAATCTCGATCTCCCCACTATAGCTTTATGTCTTTATTCATCCCACCGCTTATTTGGCTCTCTTCAGCTATAGGACATGGTGTAATCTCACCCAATCTGTGGATATACTTGCTTTCCGTTGCTAAAGCTAAGCTCCTCTTTTGGTGATCTCTAACCCCTAACCTATGCTGAATATGTGTAGATCTACACAACTTTAGGACTAGATATGTACATCCTACCCCTATAACTCCCTTGTTTTGGTCCCACTGTTGTCGCCCTTTTTTGTATGCTTGCATCTTTAGACATCTGGGGCACGATTTTGTGTGTGTGTGTGTGTGTGTGTGTGTGTGTGTGTGTATATATATATATATATATATATATATATATATCATGTCTGTCAAATAGCTCTGGTCCTCACTCTTAGGGTAGGGGTCTGATTTTTCTCATTATTAAGGATATTTCTAGATGTAGCTGAAATTGTGAAAAGTTATGAAACTGTATTTTACTTTCATGGTTAAATGTTCCATTTGCAATGCAATCTGCTAACTGGTTAGCTTCTCTAAATACATGAGTGATTTCCACTACCAGTTTTGGCATATTACACTTTATTCACTCAACAATCTCAATGAACTCCCGTGGGATCCTCCATTAACCTATAATCATATACTTTAGGACTAGTGGGATCCGCATTTATATGATGGTTTTTTAAAAAATAAAATCATTGATGCGACACAATATATTCAAACATATATATCTATTCTAAAGCTTAAGTGTTGGGGAACAAATATAAGTATCACTAATGGTATATTTTACGGTAAAATATTTATTTTCCCTTTTTAATTAAAATATTATTGATTCCAATTTTATCTTTTTTTTTTTAAAAAAAACCGCTTAATCCTCTATCATAAAATATCAAAATTCACTTTTTTCTAAACATCAAAAAATGCCCCATGCAATTCTCAAATTAGTTTTGGTTACTTTTATCGTCAAATTTATGTTTGTAAATATTTTTTTTGGCGTACTGAAAAAATATTAATTTTTAAATGTATATTTTATTCAAATGCATATTTCATTCTTCTCAATGGTTTCTATTAAAATGTTTATAATTTTAAATAATAGCCATATGAGGGTGATATAATATATATCCATATTTTTTATAATATTGACAACAAAAAACAAAATTCATTATTAATATCCTTATAGATTCTATGTTTTCCGCAGGATAAAGTTATTGGATATTTTCGAATAGGAAACCAAGGAAAGAATAAAGTTAAATGAGCAAAAAAGTGATGATAAATGCAATGAAAATGTGAAAAATATGAATCAAGATTTCACAAATATTCTTGATGTGCTGAGATCCCACAAGCATGGTCGTCTCTTTGAATCTCAACTTCCTAGTCAGGTAAGTACATTACTAATTTATTGTTAAATAGCTTGTATATAGTGGAATATTTTTGGATATTTGTCGTTATAGATAGATTTGATCATAGAATAATATTTAGCCCTACAATACAAAAAATCCACCCTTTGACTTGTCTTCAAATCATAAGTTGCTTTTTCGTTTAGCCACTATAATATAGTGGTGCTCTATTACCATCT
Source organism: Solanum medicagineum (assembly GCA_026153255.1). Lineage (NCBI taxonomy): Eukaryota > Viridiplantae > Streptophyta > Magnoliopsida > Solanales > Solanaceae > Solanum > Solanum medicagineum. The sequence goes on from JAPFFP010046687.1 coordinate 3,835, forward strand.
CGTCTCATTTTGTAATATTTAGGGAAGGGAAAAAATTATTTATGCTGTAAATATAGTGTGTTATGTTGTACATACAAGCAAAATATCTGTTCTTCTTCATCTTGTTTTCCAAGTATATATGCTTTAGCTTTTTTTATTTTTTATTGAATGCTAAGTTGAATTGCAAATTAATGTTTAGTTCTAATTGTAGTTTGTGTGATTAATAGATTGTTAACAGATATTTAAAAAAACTTTTTTGGAGGAGCCGGACTTCAACAGCCTGCTAGAATCTAGCTAAGTTTAAGAAGAAATCCAAAAATTAAACTTAGAGTTGATATAAAAAAAAATAACAACTTTGTTACAACGGATGCCACAAAAAGGAAAATTTTATCCCCCTCCAAATCAAAGTAAATTAATATTCATCTTCTACAATAGAATTAAAGCAACAAAATACATAAATTGATAGCAAAAATAAAGCAACATTGACAGATTTAACAAATTAAAGACTCAAATCCCCCCAAATTACCCAAACAATATTTTTGTATTGTAAATTCTTTTTCCTTCAATTTTTTCAACATCTTTCAATAGAAAAATAAACAAAAAACAAACTCCACAAACTATTAAAAGAAAATCACTCAAACCAAAGCATCATTGATAGATTATTAGCCTAAAAATTCAAATCCACCCCAAAAAAATGATTTTGTGAAAGAACAAAATCTATAGTTTTCAGGAAAATCTTTCAGTAGAAACCCAAAAGCTTTAAGCATACAAAACCCCACCTACCCACCACCCTCCTCGCCCCCCCTCCCCCAAAAAAAATTGAAAAATAAACAAACCCCACAAAATTTTCGAACCAAAATAACACAACCTAAAGTAGCATTGACCGATTCACGAGGAAAAAACATAAAACCCATAAAAATACTTCAGGAAATCATCCAAATTCCCTTAAAAGGAGCACACCTTCTATTAAAAAAAGACAGGCAAAGTACCAAAATTAAAAAATAGATAGACCCACCAAATTTCAACCAAAAGAACTCAAACTAAAGCAGCACTGACCTTTTCAGAAGCAAAAAAAAAAAAAAAAAAACCCAAACCCCACAAAAATACTTCAAGAAACCATGAAACTTTTATATTAAAAGTATACATTGTGCTCAAAAGAGGTACATGAGGCACCAAAATCAAGAACAAAAGCCTAAAATGGAACACGAGAAAAGAGGGGAGAGTGTGACAAGAGAGTGGACTGAGAAAAATACTCTCTTTTTTCTTAGTCCACCCTCCTGTCACACTCTTCCTTTCTCTCATGTTCGATTTTAAGGTTTTATTCTTGATTTTGGTGTTTTATCTCTCTTTTGAGCAAAAGGTATACTTCTAACTTATACAAAAAATTTCATCGCTTCTTGACGTGTTCCTGTGCGGTTTGAGTTTTTTCCTGCCTCTGAAAAGATTAATGCTGCTTTAGCTTGAGTTGTTTTGGTTGAAAATTTTGTGGGGTTTGTTTACTTTTCAATTTCTTTTTGAATTTGTATGTTCAAAGCCTTTGGGCTTCTGGTTGAAAGATGTTTATGAAAACTATAAATTTTGTTTTTTTTTCTTCATTTTTTCTGTTGAAAGATGTTGAGAAAATTGAAGGAAAAAAAATTTACAAACCAGGAATTTTATTTGAGGATTTTGGGGGATTTTTAACCCAACGTTTAGCCAAAAAACAAAAATAAAATAAAATAAAATGAAAAGCACATACCTAGGAAAGAAGATCAAGAAGAGCAGATTTTTTGCTTGTATGTACAACACAAAATCCTATATTTACAGCACAAATCTATTTTTTTGGCTCTCTCTATATATTGTAAAGTGAGACAAACAGAAATAAAGCAACACTATATTTATAATAGTTGAGCTAAAGAGCAAGGAGATGGAGCTCATCGTCACAATTTCCTTTGCATCTGCCTTCACGTGCACATAATATATCCAAATGCAGCCACATAGAAGTGTAATTTCATGTGATAGAGTTGCGCATATAAGCCAGCATCTCACATTTTCCTATGCACTTGCATTCATGTACACACAATATAATGTAGCCATACTTATTAAGAAATGCGAAAATAAGTAGGCGGCTTTCTGTCAACATTCTTGCTTGAGCTGTCTGCTTCTTCACCATTATTATATGGGACCCGCAAAAATATTTTGCAGGTTTCTTAATTTAATATTTCAAGACATCTGCTAATTGGCATGCATGCTTCAACAGCTTGATTATATTTCTTCAGTTATTTCAACTATGATTTTACAATATTAGCCTTGATAAATTATTTCCTCAACTGCTTCGGCAATAATTTTGTTGTATCATCCTAATCAATTATATTAGGTCACGTAAATTCTTGTTGAAATTTCATAAAATGTAAGAGACTATAAGTCTAATAATATAACAATTTTAAAAGTTAAAGAAAGATATTAAAAAGTCTATCCACATCACATAAATTGAAATTTAAAAAATAACATTTGTTGGGCCCATCCAAGCACGGGTGCTTATAACTAGTATAAACATAATTTTTTTATGATATAGTCAGTTACTAATCTGCCCTTGAGAATTAATGGATTATATAGCCAAATTACTAAGTTGCCCTTGAGCGCAATGAAATTGCCATCAAGTAGGCATGTCGAAGCATGAAAAATGTAATTGAGAAATGACAATAATTAGTGTAAGGGTAAATTACGAAGTAAGTATATAATTATCTCTTGATTTCATAAACTGGACAAGTATTGTTGGGCAAGTTTCATAAACTAGTTTGGAACACCAAGGTGGTGCCTACTTCTAGTCCCCTTGGGTTCGTAAGGGTTCCTTTAAGGACTAGTTTGTGTTTTTACTAGGTCTGATTCGAAGATCAGATTCTCAACTTCTCTAAAGAAAGTCTAGTCTAGAAAGTCTTACTTTTTTGTTCTCTCAATTGTTCACCTATAAAAGTACAATGTTTTGTAGAGTAGAATAGTAGAGTTTCTGGCTACATTATTTCCTCAAGTACAACAAAAATATTGGTCTAAGAAAGAGGCTAATATTTCTTCCAATCACGGATATCAGGGGAATCCTTGATTGGGGATGTATCCAACTTGATTGGATGCCTTTCCTTTCTCTGCAACGATCCATTAGGTGGAGTGTGCCTTTGTTTTGCAGTGGTCTATTTGATTAGATGTCTTCTCTTTTATGTCGTGTTTCCATTGTTGCACTTAACTTGATTTGATATCTTTCCTTCTATGTCGTGGTAGATGTGTGCTGATTGGAGGTTTGATTCCTTGAGATCAGTGGCGGATCTAGAATTTTAACTCAGGGGGTTCTAAATATAATAAAACTAAGAAAAGCTAAAAAAGTAATGCTTTAAGTGGGATTCAAACCCTGAGCATGAGAGTTCATTTAAATGGAAATCTACTACTACGCTAGACTTTGTTTATTATTTAGGAGATTCAAATTCAATATATATACTAAAATATAGAAAATTTACCTTATATATACAGTGTATTTTTTCGCTGAGGGGGTTAAGATGAAACCCCTCACCAAAGCCTAGGCCCCCCCCACTTGAGATCAATTTTCATTTCCTTTTGCAGTAGCTCCAGGGATATCCTTTTCTTTCCTTTTTGATTCATTCTGCAGATGAGATCATCACGGCTGTCAAAATGGGCCAGCCCAACCCAACCCAATCCAACCCTAATGGGCTAGAGAGTCAAATGGGCTAGGACAGGATGACCTTTTTAACTAAAGGACCTAGAAAGCAGTAGCCCAACCCAACCCTGCGCGGGTCACGGGTTGGGACGGGACCGTTAAACTATAATATGGACAATATTAACCTCTTAGAAAGACTATGAAACATCGATAATTTTTTGTCATGAACAAGATAAATAAATAACAAAAGGAGAAATAACAAATTAGAATAAAAAACAATATTAAAAGATTACAACTAGTTGGTTTAAAAGTTTTCAACAACATGACTACACAATTCAGTCCAAAAACTTAACAAAATGCTAATAATGGGCTAATATTAGAAATCTAATGAGACAATAAATTATAAAAGATGTCCATAATCTTAATAAATAGAATACTACTTAAAAAATAACTAAATATATAATAAATATTCTTAAAATTTGCGGGCCACGGGCCGGCCTCTGAGGCTTGCGAGTTGAGCCTATGAGGCCAACAGGCTAAATTAGGACGGGCTGAAAAGCCTCGTTCATACCTGGCCTAAAAATATTTAGCCCAGCCTTATTTGATTCAAGGGTTGGGTTGGGCCGGCCTCATGGGCCAAGCCTATTTGGACAACTCTAGAGATCATTAAAAGATATAAGATGTTAACAGTATCCCCTTTTTGATGATTGCGTCTTATTTTTCTATATAGATACTACCCTGTAGAGTTAGTTGACTCTCCCTATATCTAAGCTTCGAGTGAACTCAGGGACGTTCCCCCTTACTATGTGACTCCTATGTGGGGTTGGTCGACTTCCGCAGTTTCTGTGTTTTTACTAGACAGACAGAATAGAAAGCAGCAGTAGAGAAAAAACATGCAACAAGGAACAACAATATAGACAAACATCCATATAGCATACGTTAATTCTCCCCCTTAGCATAATCAAAAAGGAAAGCATAGGTACAAACAGTTATAAGAAAGTGTGCCTCAAGGTTAGAAGAAGGAAGTCCGAGGAGATAGAAACCCCAACATTACAGAACCAAAAAACATTGTCTTTAGAGAATAGATAGAAAAATCAATGACGACCCATAAAGTATTTTTGAGCGTTGAGGACATTTTTGCAGAGGAAGTCATAGGATTTCTTAGAGTCTTTAGTAAAGGATGAGTAAGCGTTTTGGACAAAGACAACACGTTCATTGTTGTAGGAGTTAACTCCTCTATTCAGAGAGTTGACTTGCTTGATGAGTTTGTTGACAGAGCACACGCCTTCTTTCTTGAGATCTTCAACCTCCATGCGCAATTTTCCTAAGTCGGTGTTGGAGTCCTTGCTGATTAAAGAATTTTAGTCAGCATTTCCTACACATCCTATATGACACTGGTTAGAGAAAGAAGTGAGGCTTTAGTTTCATCTACCTCCTTAGTGAGAAGGGTAGCCGAGTATGCATACATCTCAGTCGACTTAGGGGCTTTTGGTTTTCCTTTAACAGAGTCCTTGTGCCACTTGCTGTGACAAGAGTGCTCCCCATGCTAGCAAAGGTATGGGAGTCATAAGTCACATATACCTCAGTAGCTTTAAACCCAGACAAGTCCACTTGAGACTCACCGAGAATTTGGGAGAGGAGCAGACCATGGGGAAGGCTTGCAGTGGGGTTTCCTCTGCGCTTTTAAGCATATACTCTCGAATCCATTCATCCTAGTTGATGTGGTATTTCTTGAGAAGATAGTATAGAATAAAATATCTTTGTTGGAGATGCTGTTAAGAGACCCTTTTCTGTGAACCAAAGTGATTGCAATAACGTGGGCTAAAAATTTTGTGTTCAAAGCAGAGTGATAGATGCCCAAAATCAGGGGAATCATGGTATTCTTCAGAGATGAATACCTTGACCTCTTCTAGTGAGACTTCAAAATGCTATGGCCACTTTCCATTCATGGGCCACGATCATCAGATGCAAGTAATTCATTGAAAGGAAAACTGGCCTGAGGCTCAAACTCCATCTACTTGCCTTCAAGACCATATTCCTTGGAACTCTCCTTTGAAGTATCCACTTCAGTTATAGAAGGGGTAGATAAATCATTCAAGGGATTGGTTGAATGTAGGGCACCCAAATCCTTCTCAAGTCCTACATTTCTTCTTACTGGCTGTTTACTACTCCGTTCAACATGAGTTGGCATTTCTTATTTAGGAAACATTGTGTTTCCTCCACGAGGAGTGGATAACTCAGAAAATGATTTCAAAGCAGTCTCTTTCTCTCTATGAAGTCTGACTAGTTGTTCTCTTTGACCTGACAAATATTTAGTTTCCACATTCCGTTCACAGTCATCCATCGAAAAGTGTGAGGTGAAGTCTTCAACAACAAAAAGAAGAGGCTTATTATCCTCAAAAGCTGGATGGCCACACGCTCATCTTCCTGTAGCTCCAAAATAAACCCAAAAAAGTGGATGTGCGCAAGGGCTTCAAAGTTAGATGAGGGTATGGCCATTCCAACTTTAGAGGATAATAAGCCACTTGTTTCTGTTGTTGAAGGCTTCACCTCACACTTTTCGGTGGATGAATGTGAACGGAATGTGGAAAGTAAATCTATGTCAGGTCAAAGAAAACAACTAGTCAGACTTCATAGAGAGAAAGAGACTGCATTGAAATCATCTTCTAAGTTATTCACTCCTCTTGGAGGAAACACAATGTTTCCTAAATAAGAAATGCCAACTCATGTTGAACGGAGTGGTAAACAGCCAGTAAGAAGAAACGTAGGACTTGAGAAGGATTTGGGTGCCTTTCTTGCAACCAATCCCTTGAATGATTGCTGAAGTGGATACTTCAAAGGAGACTTCCAAGGAATATGTTCTTGAAGGCAAGTATATGGAGTTTGAGCCTCAGGCCAGTTTCCCTTTCAATGAATTACTTGAATCTGATGATCATGGCCCATTGAGATATAAGAGCTATGCTAGCACTTTTTTTTGCCAGAGGCTTTTGTCTTCATTCCTTCATTTGGATCTCCAACAATTAATTTTCATGGATAGTTAGATTTACTTCTCCATTCATTTGTAATAGTGTCACGTGCATCAGTCAGCTGATTAGGGCAATCGACTTCCTTGGAGGACATAACAACACTTTGAGTGTTTTGACTTTAATATCATATATTATGTTTCTTTTATCGGTAATTTTATTAGAATTGTCAAAAATAATTTGAATAGATTCTTCTATAATAAAAGTTCTTTTAAATAGAGATGCTGTAGGATCTATTAAAATTTGAATAACCAAGAAAAATTCCTTCATCACTGTTAGACCCCGTAAATTATTTAGTCAAAGTTAATCGTTTAATTGGAAAAGTTACGGCGAATATGGTGTAATTTAAA
>JAPFFP010046688.1:0-10828 GCA_026153255.1 Solanum medicagineum
AAACACAACTTTCATAACAAGTAAACATAATTGCATAACAAAAAATCCAACATATATATGATATGCGAAATTGCTCTTATTCACCCCCAACTCGGAATTCATGATTCAACTATCTAACAATCCAGTTGTTGTGTTTTTCCTTCATTTTAACACACTTCTAACGTATTCACAACATTTAGTTAACATAAACAAGACTAAAAATTGACATACCATTCAATCCCTTTCAAGACTTAATTTCTTCGTAATCGCTAAACCACGCGTTTTCTCGACCAACCAACGCCTCCACGCTACTTAGCGGATTCAATATACCGAGCTTGAAGCGTCAATAATCGAAAACGTGAAAAAACACAATTTTTGTGAAATTTACTGTGCAAACCCAAACCCCCCTGTGGTTGTGTTCTTGATTTTTTTTTCTCCCAAAATTCTCTAAGTATAGACTTGTTTTTGTTTGGTCTTCAACAAGATAAGTGTACATATATATAGATAAGCCACCAAACATGTGGACCAATCAAAATAATACATATATCTTTGACCCCACCATAATTACACTTAAGGACAAAACTTAAAAGAAATTTTACGTTTGGTCCCAAACTTTATTAAATTGAACCAATTAAGGACGCTGCTAGTACGGTGGTGGGGCAAACCTCAGCGAGGACGCTGAGTCCCTACGGGGGGTGAGTGCAGGGATGGCGATACGTAACGCCTGTAGCTCACTTAGGCGAATCCCACATTGGAAAAAGAGGGGGAGTTTCTGGGCTATATGTTGAGTTTGAAACCTTACATGTGCATACGCATTTTCCCGGGCTTGCCTGGGAGGAACGAAACCGTCCGGCCCTGTGGGGCCAAAGCGGACAATATATGCACGTGTGGGGCCATGTCTTATAGTGCAGCTCTCCCTAGTAGGAGTATAGGATATCCAACTGTTATTACCAAGCTCCAGGTTGCTTCGGAGCCTTGTGTGTCTAGAGCTTATATTTTTGTATTGTATAGCTAGTCGAGGCGAGGCCTGTCCTGACCCTTATCAGATACTTTTCCTTATCTAGAAGCTTTATAGACTATGTAAATTAAAGTGTAGTCATGTCTCGTACTTTAGACAACGTGGCTCCAATAGCCTAGTCATATGCATTTCCTTTTGGCTTGGTATTTCTTTCTACTTTCTTTAAAGCATGTTGAATATGGAAACCCCTTATAATAGGTATAGAAGGTGCATAAGTACAGGTTGGTTCTCCCAAGCCTTATCGGCAACGGGTGTCAGTCTGCCTTAATGGGACTTTGGGCGTGACAATATCACGGCCAAAAACAGTTACTACACAGTTGTATAAACCTTTTGGCTATAATAGACTCCCCGGTTGGTGTAGACACTTCAAATGGGTTGTTTAGTAGCTTAGTTGTTCTTTTAAGCTTCCCAGCAATTATTGGAGTGATATATGATAGTGTAAAACTAGGGTCAATCAATGCATTTATATTACGTGAAAAGATGGACAATATATTTGTAACTACATCGAGTGAAGCTTCCAAATTCTGTCGACTCCTTAGAGCGTAGGTGTAATTTAAGACTCCACTAGAGCTACCTGCCCCTCTAACACCTCAATCATGACTTGTTTGAACTTGCTGACCTATTCCTAATGGAGGTGCTAATGATGATGATGCAACAACTAATCCAGTAAGTTCTGCCATATCACCCACGTATCTTCCTGGGCAAACTCTCATCATATGCCCTGGTACACCACACCAATGAAAAACATTTGTACCAATGTGACATGTACGTAAATGAATCCTCCCACGTTGTTTTCAAGGCTACCTAGGAGGCATTTGTTGGCTTGTTGGATGCTCCATAGTCTGTGGACCTTGGCCTTTACTCCTTTGCCCAAATTGATTACAGTTAGACCCTTGAAGTTTTGGTGGAGCACTAGTTGTAGAGTAGGAGGATGATGGCCTAGGAAGTCTATTAGAAAACTGAGGCCTAAACTTACCTTATGACGGTGTAAACTTCCCTACAGAACTGGCCCTTTTGGACTGCGCCCTTTCTAACTCATTTATCCTTCTCCTTTGCCTTTGATCCTCCAGTTTTTTGTGCAAAAACTTGCATCCTTGATATATTCTTTATTCAAAGAAGCAATGGTACAATCTCTCACCAGACACAAATCCAATCTATCCATATAAAATGGACTCTATCATCCATTGTAGCAACTACATTAGGAGCATACCTGGCCAAGGAATTAAATTAATGAATATACTCCCTCACACTTATATTCCCTTAGTGGCAATTCAGGAACTGGTCTGCACAGGCCTCTCAAACCTCTAATGGCAAGTAATAGTCAGGAAATGCTTTTTTGAACTCTTTGCAAGTAGTTAGAGGTGCATCTATACCCTTAGATTGCTTCAAAGCTTCATACCACAATATAGCCACACCCTTCAATTTATATGTAGCCAACTCAACAACTTCTGTACCACTTACATGCATAAAATCCAAAGTGCGTTGGAATTGATCAATGGAATCTTGAGATCTTCATTAGGATCTGCCCCACTAAATGATGGAGGGTCTAAATCAAGAAAATCATGTATCCTCATACTAGCTGCCCTATCTGTAATAATTGCACCTATGACTAGGCCTTCTTGTCTTTGACCTTGGCCAACAACTATATGAGTCAAAGTTAGACTGCATTTCTCAGATCTTGCACGGTAACATTAGTAGGTTCGGGGGGAATTTCACTAGTTCCTGGTTCACCAAGAGATGGAGGAGTTGGAGATGTTTGTGATAGAGACTCGTCTTGGGCATAATTTCATTGTCTAATCCTATCGGTACCATCAATTCTAACTTCCACATCCTTTCTCTTGCCTTTGCTTTTCCTTGTTTCATGCATACTTGTTGTACAAAACAATTTGGAGGTAGACGTGATCCATCTACAACATTTGGCTTTATGGAATGATCTAAATAATGAAAAGAGAGTGACAACTCCTAAATGCCATGCAAACACCTACTTATATATGTGGTGCACAACACATCCATAAGCAAGACTCTACATAAACATGACTTTATAGACTTCCTAGGATTATCCGCTCTGATACCACTTTTTTCATGCCTAAAATCCCATTAAGGCCGACTGGCACCCATTGCTCGCAAGGCCCGGTAGGACCAACCTATAACCATGTGCGATTATGAATACTATAAGGTAATTCCATAGTAAACATACTTTCAGGAAAGTAGACAGCAATAACAAGCCAAAAGAAAATACATATGACTTGGTTGTTGGAGCCACTATATCTAGAATATGAGACATGACCACACTTTTCTTTACATAGTCTATAAAGCCTCTAGATAAGGAACACTACCTAATAAGGGTCGGCATATGTCGCGGCTCATCACTAACTACTATACAATACAAAAATATAAGCTCTAAACACATAAAGACTCGAAGCAACTTGGAGCTCAGTATTAGCAGTGAGATATCCTGTACTCCTACTAGGGAGATCTACTAGCTCTTGCACCTGCAACATGAAATGCAGGCACCCCATAAGGGATATCAGTACGAGATAATGTACTAAATATGTAAGGCAAGAAGTACTATATGTGAAATAAGAATTCAAATGAAATCATACACTGGTGTAAGGATAAAAGACCACCTTATATCACGTACTTTATTGGTAAATCAATATCGGGATTGGCCCATGCTAGGTGAACATATGGGAGCCCCCATAATATAGGATCGATTGATGCTAGGTGATTATTCTACCCCCGGGATACCACCCATCAATAAGAAATTTCACTTTATCTTTCATTTACATTTTGAATGATTCTTTTGGTGGTAATAATATTCTGATCTACAAGACTATATACATAACAAATGACATGTAAATAATCACATAAGACAATACCACAATAAAGAGAGTAGGTTACACAATTAATGAAACATGTATGAGATGAAATAACACATGGTCTTCATTTAGCTAAATAGAGAACTCATGTAACTTGGTATCCAAAGTATCTACGAAGATTTGAGAAGGACAATATATGGGAACATTTGCACATATGTTAAAGAGTGGAGAGACGGTTATTAATTATGTTGGGGTTTATAAGTGCTTATATGTGCCAACGATGAATCTAGATTTCATGCCAAACAAAAATTGAGTAGCATTACATACCTTGCAGTACCACCTCATTATTACCTCGAAGTAATCTTTTGTTCTCCCAAATATTCATCTACAATAGAGTAGGTGATAAAACTAATATTAGTAGCTAGTTAACACATTTTGGCAATCCAATCTCATGCAAAATAACGCTCGGGCAACAAGCTTGTAATTATCAGCCCAAGAGTATTCTTTCAACCTTTCTACCTCTAATCCTATTTTCTAATACACATTCTCATATACATGATGTAAACCAACCTTTTTTAGCGGCATAATATGCTTACAGTTGTTCACAAAGCATGTAACAACTCCACAAAATACATAATTAGGTAGCCTAACATGGTGCCATTTCCCTATATTTTGACGTTAACAATTCACATTTGTTCCAACATTAACCAAACCATTTTCAACATATTTACACACCAAAGCGCCCCAAAACAGATAGGGGACGTGAGTCCACAGTGCCTAATCAATCAGTTTGCAAGTTCTTACTAACAACACATTTAAGATAACATACTAAAATACATTTTAATGTAAAACAAAAATAGTGCAACAACCTCAGTTTACAATTACTGACCATAACCTTGTTAAAAACTTCAACCTTCCTTCATAATCAAACCAACCAATAAAAGGAAATCCACGTTATAAACAGCACAATATTTTTTTTGGAAACACGTTATCCAATGTTTCACAAAAGTATAACAAACGTATCTTTCTTTATTTTCATGGGAGAATTATACTAAGTTCATAGGTATTTTTACTTAACTTAACATTAAAGGATGATGGCTTCTTCAAGAACCATAAGGTTTGTTGTCGCTGCTTTGTAAAGTCAAGAGAGAGCAAGGCAAATAACTTTGAAATTATCTGATTTTTTTCAATGTTGAATGACTTGAAGGAGCTGGTTCTTAATCCCTTTTAGAGGGCCACTCTTGGACGACTTTCTCCTCTATTATAAGCCAAAGTTTAACAAGGTGGTGATGCACCTACTTGGCCCTTTCACTTGGATCTTAATAGGTTCAATTTGATGGGCCTTGACTGCCCATTTTTCTCTTTTCCTTTCACCTTATTTGGGCCCAATTTGTCAAGTAGGTGGTGAATGTACTTGGGCCTTTTATCTATTCATTTTGCACTCCCAATCTAGTTCTTTTACAACACTAAACCATGGGCTACAATTACACTCTTATTAATCATTGGACTTGGACAGATTTGGTGTTGGGCCTAGTCTCCGTTCCCTTTGCTTTTACTTAATTTTTGGACCTCAAGTGAGTTAACTCATGTATGAATTGATCTTCCCCATTTACCTCCTATTTAAGCTAAGCACGTAGGTTAATCACTGGCTAGCTTCTTAAAGTCCCACAAGCACCTCATTTCTTTTACTTCATGTAGGGATGCGATCTCCTTATTGTAAATTAAACATATATGCACTCGATCATCGTAGATGTTGGATGCACATATAGACCCCTAATCTAAAATTTAAGCACTTTTAAAAATTGACACTCATTCAACCCAACCATATCATGTTCCATATCCATTGGACTAGTACACATACGATGTGGGGTGTTATAGTATTCTTTTCTAAATATTTCTTTCTATATGTATGTGCCTTTGTCATCTAACATTGTAATGCAGATTATCATGTTCACATGCATTGCGTGCCCATATACTTGGTGCATTCAAATATACTAATGCATATATTTGCCTACATGATCTAATCATGTAGGGACTAGAGCCTTCTCTCATCCACCTCCATGCGGCTAGTTGATTGAGTTTGCTTGTGGTGAGTCCTTTATTTCAAGGACAATACTTACCTTTTGTCTACCTATGCTTATACTTTATTACTTATGCTACGCATTTTGAAGGTGAGCTCAGGGTATGTCTTGGCACCCGTCCTTCTATGAATTTAGGCATTGTTGGATGACATGATGTACTATGTAAAATCTATGCTATGTTATGTATCTGTGAAGGATTTTCCTTTAGCCCTTATCCCTTTGATGTTGACGTTGTTATGTTTTGATAAGATGGTGAAGTTCCTAAATCCTTACAGTCATAGCTTGAGTCCCATGATCCTGTCCTTAGAGTTGATTGTTGTTAAATGTGTGATTTTAATTCCCATGTTCCCTATTCCCATAGCTTGCATCCCATGATCCTGTCCCTTGGACATGCTTGTGGTGATTTTATGATGATGAGTCCCATGCCCCCTCATCCTATAGCTTGAGACCTAAACACCCATTCCTTAGTATTACTTTATGATGTGTGAATTGCACTTTCGAACTGACGTGTGTATGTATGCTATGAGGCTTATTTTGGTTACCCTTGAGTTCCCATATGCTATGTCCATCCTAGGACCTAGACTCAGGTCATGACACTCACAGAATCTATTTGCAAGAAATAGAGTTACAAAGGGCAAATTGGCTCCCGGATCTAACAGTTCATATGCATCAAAATCATAAATGTTCAACCTACTTATAACAACGTCCAGAGTCCCTTCGACCTTTTGGTAGGCATCAAAATCATTGAACCTATTTTCTCTTGGAGCACTTTGAGCTTGTCGACTTTGGCATTGGGGCCTAGCACTGCCGCTTCTACATTCCATGGCAAGATCACCAAGCTTGCCGCATTTGAAGGATGCAGCGAAAATGGCCATGCACTCCGCTTTGTAGGGCCTTCCACAGGTGGAACAATTGGAAGAAGCCTGCGCACCAGACCCACCTTTTGGCTTGGGATTGGTCCTCTTGTCATTGTTGAGGTGAAGTGTTGTTTGTGTCACGAACCACAATCTGATCGCAATTAAAGAAGATAAAGTAAAACAGAAACAACCACAGCATTTAATCCAAATACCAAACCCAGGGTCGTGACTACAAGAGCATCTAAGGTAGTATGAAAGAGTAAATACAACTGTCTTGAATTAAAATACAATGATGTCTGATAATGTCTAATATAATGTCTGAAAAGGAAGCAATAATAAAGGAAATCTCAAAAATCCATTGCGACTTGAAATCTGAGTATCATTGCTAAGATCTGAATAGAAGGAGAAAAGCTTTGCTAGAATGAATCTAAAACCCTATACAGGTCTGTGAGCTCGATATGCAGCGAGGAAACAAAGTAAGAATACACCGAAATGTACCCAGTAGGTTCAACCAACTCGGTAAGTGAAATTGAATAAATATGTGATAATAAAGACTACTACCACCTGTAGAGAAAGAGTTAGTGCACAATATAAACATATATAATAATAGAACAAAATAATAATGACAATCAATGATGCAATGCACATGAAGCCGATGAATGTGATGCATGAGGTGGAATCACACCAGACTCTGGCGCCGGTGTATACATCTACAAAGCTGAAGCAACCAGGTAGAACCCATGCGAGTCGCATTAGTCCATATACAAAATCTCCTAAGTGTCACAATGGTCATTGAAATCAATGACACCTCGGCAAACTCTGGCACTAGAAAAGTGGTCTCCAGTATCATGACCGACTCTGGCGCCAATGATACCTCAGTAAACTCTAGCATCGGGAAGGAGATATCATGTAATACATCTGTCTCAAGGCCAATGCAAGACAGATGCAATGCATGCCAAATTACAATATCAAGATGTATATCAATAATTATATCCCTCCGCAGACATTGGTGCTGGCAGATAGATCTCAAGTACTATGACCGTCTCACATATCTTTGTGTCTCAATGGTATAAATGTCATATGAGATGTACATATGCCAATGCTATAATACAAGTAAAACCTATGCAATATGACATGATAATGATATACAAAAATAGCCATAAAATCACAAGGCTATGTTAAATGCATCAACTAGTACCATCAGTCCATCCACAAGTCTCATATCATCACCCTCTAGTGAATAATCATAATGTCCATGAACATGGACTCTTTAAGTCCCAAATCATGTTCATATATCTCAATGGTATCACAATTATCATCAATTTATCACATAATTCTCCCAAATGGCATCACAAGTCTTATATTTATCACATTAATATCCAACATATCTCAATTCCTAAGATTTCCTCTCAATTTATCAATAGAATCACAATTACTCAAATTTTGGAATAACAAGTATCACATTTCCATCATAATTCTAGCATATCAATCAGATTTATTTTAAATCAAGCTATATCTTATAATTATCAGATGAACATATTCGATACCACAAATCCAATCGCCAAAAGGTGAGTCGAATAATGTCGAAATCGCACTCAGACATGCTTTCAATCAATTCAAACCTCCAAATGATCCCCAAATCGATCAATCACTATCAAAAATAGATACAATACGTCAATAGATGCATTTTGAAACCCATATAGGCACGGATTAGGCTTAGGGCAAAATGGTCAAAATTAGAGCAAAAATTCAAAGTTCTCGATTCTTAAAATTGACTTTAAAATTAGGTTATACATAAAAATGGAGTCTGTGGGTGAAAATCTCACTAAAATAGAGTCCAAATCGAATG
The DNA here is from genome assembly GCA_026153255.1 of Solanum medicagineum. Lineage (NCBI taxonomy): Eukaryota > Viridiplantae > Streptophyta > Magnoliopsida > Solanales > Solanaceae > Solanum > Solanum medicagineum. The sequence goes on from JAPFFP010046688.1 coordinate 8,604, forward strand.
AGAAATCACCATTTATAGTTTCAAAATCATGGAATAAAAATCTCTAATTTTGGACATTCAAAATCATGAAATTCAAGACAAAATCAAGATAAAAGTCATGAAAATTAATCAAAATTATGTTAGGAAAAATTACCCAAAAGAAATCTCTGTAAAATCTCATCCAAAATCGTCCCTAAAAGCTTGAAATTAGTAAAAATAAGTAAAAATGCAGGTTTACAGATTAAAAACCGGTTAGGTAAAAGTGTACTTCTCAAGCGGAAGAGTATCCGTAAATGTGGAAATTGAAGCTAGCGAGACCTCTGCGAACACAGAAGATGGGTCCGTGAACGCGGAGCGAAAGTGGGGGCCACTGACTAGTACTCCGTAAATGTAGGGCTCTATGCTGCCCAAACCTCCGCGAATGCGGGGGCTTCTCCGCAAATGCGTAGAAGGAAATATGACTACCCAGAATACTCTACATCAGCTATGCCAATAAATTTCCAAACTCGGAACGGACCCCTGAAACTCATCCAAAAATCAGAATGACACAAATTTTATATGTATCCATACTAGAAATTGTGATACGGACTCAACTAAATAGTCAGAATTTGATTTTGAGGACTCCTCGACACAATTACCAATACAAGTCAAATAAACTAGTTTAAAACTCAAAATACCAAAACTGCCCTCGAAAAATAAAAAAATTATGACAAGACCATATCTTAGTGTCACCATCCGGAACTACTGGAACTGAAAATTTTTTTATGCGAGCTTCCATAGTCCGAATGCTAACAATAGTGAGACTTTGACTCCGAAAACGACTAAAAATGCTACTTTAGGCCTAAAAGCCTAATTTTAACTCCAAATTCAGTTCAGTAACTTCTCCTAGACTAGCTTCGATGGTCCAAAGCCTATGGAATAGATGTATTCCCAATCTGACACCCAAAACTCAGAATGGTACAAAACTTACTTTTTCAACAACTTAAGCTTCCAAAATACTAAAACTCCATATTTTTCAACTTGTAAAACTCAGGATTTTAGTTCCACTAACACAGATAGTTCAAAATAGGTTCAAACCAATTTATGAAAGAGGATAGTAATTTTCACAAATAAGTTCAAAAATGACCAACCAGGATATTATAGTATAACTCTTAGGTCATTTGTTTTGGGCCACCTTGGAACTTGCCATGGCCACTTCTTTTTTGGTGGGAGAATCCACCACTATCCATTCGATCCCTCTTGGACTCTCTAGCATGCACCCTCAACTTCTCCTCTTCAACTTGCTCAATGTATGTGATTAGATAAGAGATGTCAATCTCTTTAAAGAGGAGTGTTATCTTGTACTGTTTGATACTAATTTAGATACCCCGGAGATAAATTTTTCCCTTATAGCCTATGGGTCCGCTATCATGAATAACATATATTTGGAGATCTTTAAATTGAAGGGAGTATTCCCTCACACTCTACCTTGCTTCAAGTTGATGAACTCGTGTACCTTTAGTTCACTTAGCTTTTATGGGAAGAACCTATCCAAAAATACACATTTGAACTCTTCCCGTTCATCTTGGCCCGCTCGTTCTCCTCTTTCCTTGATCATATAAAACTTTTTCCACACCTTTAAGTAGATACAAAATCTTATCAATGAATTCCATTGGGTCTTCATCAACTTTAAAATAGTGGTACTCTAGTGGGTTCATTCTCATAAAATCCCAACACCGATGAAAGTACTTAGGCAGGAAAAAAAACCTCCTAGTTAGCTTGGTTTGCCAAGAACTGGGTCAACTTTTTAAAAGCAGCTCATAACTCCGCATGTGTGACTCCCTCCTCTTGTTGCATAAGAGGGGCTTGTTCTTCATTCACCTTCCTTGGTAAACGAGCTCTTCTTGGTGGCATGATCTAGAAATAGCAAAGGAAGAACCATATGCCTCTTGGAGGTAGAAGGCCCACGGGTCGTGAACTGATAACTTCCAAAGGCACGACAAAATTCATGAAGAAGGGAAAGTTTCTTAAATACCTCATAGCCTCTCATTCATGATTGTGGAATGCTTCAAGACCATAAACAAGACTCTACTCGATGTGGTATATCGGAAATCTAAGGAACATTTCAAACCTCATGCTCTGCTACCATATTTCTGACGACCTAAGCCTAAGGCCTAGTCGTATCATTTCTGTGTCACACCCCAAGTTCCCGTAGGGCGGACCGGCACCCGTTACCGATAAGGCTTCGGGAGAACCAACCTATAACT
>JAPFFP010046689.1:0-10827 GCA_026153255.1 Solanum medicagineum
ATTAGCGTCAATTTGTCCAAACCATGTCATGTTTCATTTGAATTGTACTAGTAGTGTAAGATGTGGGGTGTTACATGATTATTTCAAATATTCTGTGAGATTAGACTTAGCACCGATTGATGCTTAAGATGGGGGATCGTCTCAAGGGGTTCTTATATAAAGTCTTTAGTCTCTAAACTATGTACCGCCATAGGATGATATTATTTTCCTAAATGGGCTTTGCTAGTGGATCCATCTACTTCATTCTATCATGCTTGGTTTACCTTAGCAAGTAGACCACAATTGGCAGGGGGTGCCATGCCCAGTTACTTTATCCAGGGGGTGTCATGCCTCGTCACCCCACCAAGGGGGTGGCATGCCTTGGATTTTAAGTAGTAGCTCACTTGTACTATGTTTTTTAAGGTCTCCTCCCACATATGTATGATATATTATGCAAGTTAAGTATTTTACATGCATATGTTATTACAAGCATTGATCATACATGTCATATTAAGATTCTATCCATTACCTATACGTATGCATTTTGAATATTATAGCTTATATCCTTGTTGCTTTCCGTCTCGTATACTTAGTACACTCCAAGTACTAACGAATATTCTATGCCTACATGATATTACCATGAACGGATTGGAGCTCCTTTTGATCCTCCTCCTCCACGTGTCTAGTTTGGTTATTGATGAAACCTTTTGGTGAGTCCTCAACTCCAACAACAATATTATTTTATTCATGGTATGTTGAGACTTGTTCCTTATGTTGGATATTTATTATAAAGAGGATGAGTTAGGGAAGCATCTTGGCCCCTGCTCCATTCTAAGGTAGAGGTGTTGTTGAATAATATGTTGTATACTCTTATGAGCTCGACTCTTTTTATCTTATTTTTGATTATGAAGGACTTCCCTTAGTCCTGCTTCTTTTTTTGAAGAATTGACTCTTGTCATTGTCTTATTTTGCTTTTGCAACCAAGGATGTGTACATGATATGCTAAGTGGCTTGTTTGGGTTATATTCGGATTTGCCATTTGTTGTGTCATGTCTAGGGCCTAGGCTTGGGTTGTGACAGTAACACTAGGCGGGTTCTAATTTTGGACACAACTAGAAAACATGAAAAATGATGAGAGTTAATTAATACATGCATATAGACCTTCCAAGAATTATGAATTATCCGATTTTACTTTGTTTGTTCTTCATGGTTCCCACAACCTTAGTTGTCGATTTAGCTATTCATGCTATGTATAGATGCAAGAATTTTGAATTGAGAAGACATTAATTAACAGTTACACAATAGAATTAAGGAAATCTGACTTTAATAAGAATCACAAGCTTCAAGATAAAATTCAAACACAAGTGTTCTTAAAGAATCTCCAATATGATCTTACAATTTCCTCTCTCTAAATATTGAGTTCTCGGAGTACTAGGCGAAAACTTCTGAAAAGTAACCTAAAAACCTATTTATAATAATTAAAATTCAGGTCCTCAACAAAATAGGAGAACTAGTTGGTACGCCATGCAAAAGGTGTTTTACAGGCCGTATTGCATTTCACGACCCGTAATCTGGGTCTCATACTGAGCTGCTGAAAATTTGGACTTCAACTCTACGACAACCGTCTACAACTCCTAAAGTGCTTTATGACCCTTAAAGAGGGTTTCATTTGATGAACTTCCTAAAAGTCTATGTCTCTGATCCTCAGGACATAAACTATCTTCCACGACTGGTAAAACATTATACGACTCGTCTGTATGTTTGTAGAACAAACTATAGAAAACATCCCCTCACTGGAATTGTCCACGAAACCACCCAACGGCCCGTAGAATGATCTACGACCCATAAAGGGTCTCGTGTAATAGCAAAAACTTTACAACTGGCGCACTTTTCCCCACAATCAAGGCCAACCTGTAATCCTGCAAACAGAAACACAAAACCACATAAAACCAACTAACATCGCATTGAGAATATATAAAATTCTATGTTTTAAGCATCAAAGGCGTTGTACTTTGGCATCACATCAACACCCTCAACTTAATATTATTGCTTGTTCTCAAGCGAAAGACTCAATCTAAATAAATAATACGTAAACCATGGACCTCAACCAAATGACATACATCACATAAATCTCAAACCCTGACACCCACACCAACTTTTCAAAATAGGATCAGATAGCTATCTAGTAAACCAATACAAACTAGTGTATGTGACAACATAACTATGACAAGCAAGGTATTATCAACAATACAAAATCACTGAGCAAGTCAATTATTAACAACGCAATGCAAGTGCCCTCATAGAAAGAAGTCTCATATTTTACATTCAATGATGTTTTCAGGATTAACCTTAGGACTATGAAAAATCACTCACTCTCACAACATATATTCATCTATAATATCTAATATCATAGACTTGTCCCTTTACTCATGATTAAGAGCTTCAACTAACTAAGCTAGGATCACTTTAGGACTTTCTAGGCTTCTAACATAGGTTCAGGGGGCTTTGGTATGATATTTTGAGAAAATATTGACTAAAGGCCCTCCTTGATGTTTTTTAACACTTTCAACCCACTAACTCTGTTATTTTCACCTTATTCTCCATTTTTCCTATTTCAAGCTTTTCTAGGTCTTTTTTTTAATGTTCAACTTTTTCCTTAGGTTTACACATCATGTTGCATTATCATACAATATGGCATCACTTATTTTTCGTGCATTGAGCACATGATTCCCCCCACCACCCCTTTTTCTTTCCTTTCCTTTTTATGTCACTAATTCCCCCCCCCCTCATTTTTGTATTTCACCCTTACACCAACCACCCTCAACTTAGGCTTTTGGCATGTGTTGTGGTGCATAATATCCGTCCTTAGAACCAAGGCAACTTTTGGTAGCCACCCTCAATTCAGGTTGTTTGTCTTAGTCAAGGTGTACATTGTTCAAGGAAGGACCAACGATAATGTCAGGATTTTACAACTAACAAGGCTAGGTCAATCAGGTGTTTTCAAACAATAGGTACATGTTAGGTTTAAAATAGTAGGAACAAGGGATTATATCATCGTTTTGGTTTGTCATTGTAGGATAAATAGACTACTAAGAACAATGGCCTAAGATCCTTTCCTAGTCTAATTAATCTACAATCTAACTTAGAGTAACAGGGCAAGTTCTGAAACAACACAAAACACATGAATTCATCAAATTAAGCTCACACTCACATGACACTGCTCACATTATTAAGAAAAGACTCTCAGATCATGCTTCTTATCTCAATGTATTCTCACTTTTCAAAACACATTGTCACACACCTAAACATGCATGGTTGCTATCTAACTACTAATCAAAATTTTTCGTACTATATGCTATAAATACTATCTAAACATCCTAAAAATTTCGGTTCAACAGAAAGTACCTATCCACAGGGAAAATCCCAAGAAAAAAAATTAGGGTAGTTATGGACTCAAGCTACTCAGACTTCACTGAGGCCCATAACTACCCAAACCTCATTTAAAAAGATATGCATTGTCCCTAATGCAAAAAATATAAAGAAAATAAAACATATAGGGGTCAACAGACATACTTGGGCGCCTAAGTGCCAGTGTGTGGTTGAGTCTGGTCACCCTCCTCCAATGGGGTGGTCTGCTCAGCAGTAGTGCTCTTTCTGGAGGGGCAGGACCTCTTACGTACTTTAACTCTCGAGCTCAATGCATCTCCTCGTCTTGTCTCGATCTCCTCAGGACAGGCTCGAGCTCCTACTCCTCCGTCATCCCCGTATGGAATTGTATATCATCGTGATCATCGTCTAGACGGGGTCTCTTCCCGTGGGAAGGCTGGATGGTCTCATCAGGAGCAAATAAATCAATTACCAGCATCGGAGGTATAGTTACTGGTAGTGCAACTGGTGACACGAGTGCTACTGTCATGTCATCTCGAAGCTACTGGATCTCCGTCTGCATAGTTGACAAATCTAAAGGTCAAGCCTCGCCCAGTCTTTAGTGTACCCTATCCTCGATGGCCTCAATGCAGACATCTATTATGGAGATACAGTCCTAAATAGTAGTGATCAAGAATATCTGCATCCAACCCTCTGATTCTGAAATGGCCTAGTAGATCCATGGCTTGATCTAATGAAGAAGTTAAGTCAACTGCAACTCAAAATGTGATAACCTCTGCACCAAGGCCTATATAGCTGCAGCAAAACATATAGATGATGCCCGCAATAGTAGCCTATGAATTCGTGGCCTGTGGTGCAGGAGCAGTAGTATGGGCCCCCTCTCCTCAACTACTTCAGTAGTAGCAGTAGTAGTAGTGGAAGTCTATGAGCCCTCAGGTGGTGGCAATGGGGCAAACATCTCAGGCATAGGAGGAGGTTGTAATCGCCAAAGTGCCACCGGGTTCTGTTCCGCCTTGATCATGTTGGGATCCAATGTACACTGGACCTTAATCTTCTGGCCTAGCTGGTGTAATATCACCACCCTTGACTCTAGACAGAGCTTGTATATGAAGCACGAGAATGGGATGGAGGTGGACCTCTTTAGTGCATCCTCATGAATATGCTCAGCAATGAGGCAGGCCCAGTCAATACCATAGCCAACTAAGATGCTGGTAACCAAAACCTCATGCTCCGGCGTTAAAGTATTATTAGTAAGTGTCTGCCGGATGCATGAACAAATAATTGCCCACCAAAATTTGGCTGGGAAACTGAGCGAAGCCTTGACAATAGGCTCCGAGTGGCAACCCATGCAAGTTCTAGACCCTGCTCAACAATATATCCAGCCACCTATCTCATCAAAGTGGCTTGCTCCTCTAGATCTTTCATCACAAGTGGGTCTCTCAACTGGCCCACCTTGTAGTTGAACTCTATTGGGGATCTGGGGGTAGGGAACTCTTAAATAAATAATGTTTGGTAAATGGTTCCCTTTGATATATCCAGTACCAGCCCCTCACTTTTGTCTTGGTCAGTCTGGACCGAGCAAGGGGCTTCTTCTATTTGGGAAGAATGATCCAGATTATGGCTGCATATGAGGCATAAAACTCTCTCACTATGGTCAGGGAGTATCATCCAAGTGCATATGTGAGCCACTAAAGTCCATATCAAATAGTCGTGTCCTGGATGTCGGGGACACTATCGAGTCAATCCGACATGACTTCCGGCTCATCATAGATGGAGCAGGCTGGATTACCCCACTCCCTCGGCTGCATTCCCTCTATATATATCTTTTGCATGCCCTTGCGCACCATTGGCTAGTGAGTGCAACTAGTGTAGATGGTGATGATCATGGTGCACTGGAGAACTCTGTCTTTGATCCATCCTCAGAGCTTCCCTCAGAGCTGGACTCCTCTTTGGATGGCGTCATCTATGGTAAACCGCTCTCGTTGCTGTTGATGTGCTGCCAAAACACAATACTTTTAATAATTTAAACTTTGGATTTTGTGTGTTATCAATGTAATATTTATGGGTTTTATGTTTTTTATGTTTAGATATGCAGGATTACAGGTTAGCCACGATTTAGGGAAATATTATTGAAGTTGCTGGTTTTTGTTGTTGTACGAGACTATCTACGAGTCATAGTCCAGGTTACGAGTCATAGATAGGTCTCATGAGGATTTCCGGTGAGGGGAAAGTTACTGAAGTTGAAGTCTACGAGACATGCATATGAGTCATAGAGCAAGTTACGAGTCATCGACCTTCTTTCATACCTTGAGGATCAGAAAAGTGGACTGCGGGAAATTTATCAGACGAAACCCCCTTTACGGGTCGTAAACCACTTTAGGAGTCGTACAAGGATGTCATGGAAGTGAAATCTAAAATTCTAGTATCTGATTACAAGACCCCGACTACGAGATGTAGAAGAAATTACGAGTCATAGAATCCTTTCATGGAGTTTGCTGATAGTTTTTCCTTGTTTGTTTATGACTTATTTGTAATTACTATAAGTAAGTTCTTTAGGTTATTTTTCAAGAGGGATGTCACTTTTCAGTAGCTTTAGGGTTTGTACTAAGAGAATTCAATACTCGAAGAGAAAATATTGTGAGAGAGTCTTTGAGAACCCTTGTGCCTTAATTCAATCTTCAATCTTGTAATTCCCATTGACTTTGGATTTGCTTGAGCTTAATTCAATTGTGTAAGTGTTTAATTATGTCTTCTCATTTCATAGTTTCTTCATCAACACATAGCATGAGTAACTAAATGTCATGACCCAACCCTAGGTCCTAGATGTGACATGGCGCATGGGGAACCCAAAAGGACCCTAAGCAAGCCCCTTAACATATCATTACACATCCTTAGTCACGAAAGCAATAAAATACAACAAGAGATAGTAAATAGGGACAACAGGGCTAAATGACAACTTACATATCATAAACATCAAGAGTCAAGACAGAGTCAAAGCTCATAGCATAATACAAAACATGTCCAACAACACCTCTAAAACTTAGATATTTAGTGGGGCCCAACACAAGCTACCGGGCTCACCCTCATAGTCAACATATACATAAGTAAAGATAGTCTTTGAACATAGTATGAGGTCATAAACATCATCTGCGAAATGGAGGACTCACCAAAGAGCTTGAGAGAAGTCGTATTAGCCACATGGAGGACAATGGTCAAGCGGGGCTCCGGTTCATACATGGTAACATCATGTAGGCATAGATTATGCGTTAGTATGTTTGAATGTACTAAGTATGTAGGATGCAATGCAACAATAGGTAGTTAGCATAGGCAAAATGCATAATAATATCTTAGAGATAGCACAATAACAATATGGCATGCATGAATGATGTTTGAAGTAAAACATGCTTAAAATAGAACATAGTACATGTGTGGCAAGTGACCATCAATATTGGCAATTAAGGTACAAACCCCTCAATATGGTTATACAGGCCTACTATCCCTCGTACTACGCAACCATGGTACAAACCCCTCGATGTGGTTAATGAGATAACAACCCCTCAATATGGCCTTACTGGGCTACTACCCCTCGTACGAGGCAACCAAGCTACTAACCCTTCGATGTGGTTATACGGGCCTAGGCAACCAAGGTACCAACCTCTCGTTGTGTTTACCCGGGCCTACAACCCCCGGAGCTAGGCTTGGTCGACTCACAGCACTATAGAAGCTTATCATGAAGTTAACATATATACAATGTACTTTCATCATCATAAAGTAATTCAACTCATAAGACATGTATTGGACCTTCAATTCCTCAAGAAATCATAGACGGATATTTCATCAAACACTTGACAGGTGCGTACTTCTAGTGTAAAACTATGCAATTCAAGAATGAAATCATACTAGAAAATTTGGTGTAAAACCATCAATAGATACTTAGTAACACCATCAAGCAATATACATCAAAACCCTTCATAAAATCTTGCATTAGATCTTAGATTCATAGGACAAAACATGCTAAAACAATCAACATTTCATAAACCCCAACATAGTGTGTAGTGAAATTCATAATAGATAAGACCCATGAGTAAATCAACATTAAAATCATGCAATTTTAGGTAAAATAGAGCTTGGATATCATTGGTCAACGGAACCCATGAAAGAAACCCATGAGAGAAACCCACATGCCTTATCTTTAGAAAACAACTTGATGATAATTGGAGATGGAGACTTGAAGCTTGAATGAGAACCTTAAGATCTGGATGAATTTTGGAACTTGAATTTACCAGTGAAATATTTGGCTAAGTGTTTGAATGAGTATTGGAGAATGTTTTGAATGATATGAGGGTGAAAGAGGGTAAGTATAGGTATTTCCCCAAATGGGAACACTTAGGCCCAAGACTCAAAGGCCTTGGAACGGACAAGAAAAATAATGCACAAAATACACTGTAGCGCAACCATGGCGCATCACGCCAGGGGCGCGGATTGTCTTTGGAAATTACATTTTTGCAATTTTCAAATTTTCCTACGATTTCTCTTAAATCTGTGCTAGACCCATTTTCCTCTCAATTTGACCCCCTGAACAAGAATATGTATTTGGATTTTCGATATCATGCACAGAATTTGAGATATATGGGAATTACAATTCCGAGCACTTTCAAAGCACATATTGGGGTACTTTTTGGGGTCGTTTTAATATCTCCCCCTTGGGAACATTCGTCCCCAAATGTCAAAGAAATGTGTATGAGAGATGCAAAACTGACAATTTAAGCCCACATAAGGATGCAATTATACACTTAAACACTATTTCAAAAATCTCAACATAAGTATAAAATCATTATGAACTTATCAATTTAAAAATGAACGTATGCAATCACATGAGGGCTGAAGTTAAGACTTGAGATCATATAAAGGACTTAGATCTCTATCTTTGGCTTGAGTGGAGTGGAAAAGATAAGGATATCGCTTTTACATATAATCTTTGGCCTCCCAAGTAACAATTTCGACTTATTGGTTCCTCCGACGGACTTTAACAGAAGCAACTTCCTTGTTCCTCATCCTCTTTACTTTCCTATCCAAGATCTCTACTGGAACTTCTTCATATGTCAAGTTGTCTTCAATTATCCCCACAACATCAAGACACACAATAGCATTAGGACTACCCACACGCTTCCTCAACATAGACACATGAAAGACCAGTTGAACCAATTCCATTTCTCAATGCAAATCCAACTCGTAGGACACCTTGCAATCCTTCTCATCACCCTATAAGGACCTACATATCTAGGGCTTAACTTGCCCTTCTTACCAAAATGGACCACACCCTTCATGGGTGACACCTTCAAATAAACTCGATCACCAACCTTAAATTCAAGATCCCTTCTCCTCACATCGGTGTAAGACTTTTGGTGACTTTAGGCTGTTTTCAAACTTTTTCTAATCATCCTTACCTTCACCATAGCATCCATAACCAAATCCAGAACCAATAGATTCACCTCTCCAACCTCAAATCACTTAACCAGTGATCTACAACGTCTTCAATAGAGAGCCTCAAAAGGAGCCATACCAACACTAGAATGATAGCTATTGTTATATGCAAACTCAGTCAATAGAAGATGATCATCCCAACTACCCTTAAGCTGTAATACACAAGCCATAAGCATGTCCTCAAGTGCTTGGATAGTCCTTTCAGCTTGGCCATTTTTTTGAGGGTGAATGGTTGACTAAGCTTTGCCTTGGTTCCAAGACCTCTTTTGAAGGACCTCCAAAAGTGTGAAGTGAATTGTACACCATGATCCGATATGATGGACAAAAGAACCCAATGCAACCTCCTCAAGTCATGAATGTACAACCTAGCATAATATTTTGCCCTATATGTAGCCTTAATTGGTAGGAGGTGAACCTATTTTGTCATCCTATCAACCACAACCCATATGGAATCAAAACCCTTTCTAGTCTTGGGTAACCCAACCCCAAAATCTATATTAATCTTTTCCCACTTCCAAGTAGGAATCTCTATGTCTTGTGTTAGGCCACCCGACCTTTGATGCTCAGCTTTGACTTGTTGATAACTACAACAACCATAAACAAATTTGGCAATGTCCCTCTTCATGCCTCCCCACTAATACACCTCTCTCAAATCCCTATACATCTTAGTAGACACGAGGTAAATAGAATAAGAAAAGCCATGAGCCTCATCAAGAATCTTTTCCTTCAATCTATCAAGACAAGGCACACACAACCTACCTTGGTACCTAAGGTAACCATCTCCCCATTGGGAGAAAACCTCCACCTTACCATCTTTTTCCAATGCCTTCATTTCCGACAAAGCGGGGTAAATATCTTGCTTAGCTTTCACCTCCTCAACAAATGAAGATTTAGAAGCATCAACAACAACAACACACCCATTATCAACTTTTTCCAACCTAACTGCCAATCTAGCCAACCGATGGACTCCTCAGCCACCCGTATGCCACCATCATCAATATGCGCTAGGCTACCCATAGACACCTACTAAAAGCATCTTCCACCACATTAGCCTTACCGGGATGATAATGCACACTCATGTCATATTCTTTAAGAAGTTCTAACCACCTTATTTGCCTTAAGTTAAGATCCGTTTGAGTGAAGACATATTGGACGCTCTTATGATCGGTGAACACATCAACAACACCACATACAAATAATCACACCATATCTTTAATGCAAATGCCACGGTGGCTAGTTCAAGATCATGGGTAGAATAGTTCTTTTCATGCACTTTGAGTTGCCTAGAAGTATAGGCTATAACCTTATTATTTTGCATTAGAACACAACTGAAACCAACTCTAGAACCATCACGATGCACAAAAATCCCTCTATCCCTTCCGATAGTGACAATATATGAGTGGAAACAAACTTATCTTTCAAGATTTGGAAGCATTTTTCACACTCAGCAGTCCTTACAAACTTAGACTTCTTTTGGGTCACTTTTGTCATGCGAGAATCAATAGAAGAGAACCTGTTCACAAATCTCTGGTAGTAACCCACTAATCCTAAGAAATTCTAAATTTCGACAGGGTTAATAGTCTAGGCCATTTTCTAATCACATCAGACCTTTTAGGATCCACCTTAATGGCATCCCCCGACACCACATGACTAAGAAAGGCAACTACTTTAAACCAAAATTCACACTTCTCCTATTTAGCATACAATTTCTCTTCCCTCAATCATTGTAACACTACCCCCAAATGACCCAAATACTCCTCATCACTATGTGAATAGATCAATATATCATTAGTGAAGACCACAACAAACGAGTCAAGATAGGGTTTGAAGACCGTATTCATAAGATTCATGAAGATAGCTGGTGCATTGGTCAACACAAATGACATCACAACAAACTCACAATGCCCATACCTAGTTCGGAAGGCCGTCTTAGGAATATCACACTCCCTCACCTTCACTTGATGATACCCAGACCGA